>JAANDG010000370.1:0-143744 GCA_036852015.1 Pelodera strongyloides | reverse complement strand
ACATCGATGTTGCAGAACAACCGGCATTTAAAATTAAACCCGATGTAAGTTTATCTTTGCAAAATCTATTTGCATAGGTAAGCCTGTCGGATTTAAGTAGTATCTGTAAATAGTTGTGCAGCAGTCTATTGCAGGAGCGACCCACAACGGACTGCTGCACATCGATGTTGCAGCATAATCAACATTTAAAGTTAAACCCGACGTAAGCTTAACTTTGCCAAATTTATTTGTATAGTATTTAAGTTGTATATGTAAATCGTCGAATTTAAAGCGAAATGCTAGCCCCTTTGGAAAATTTGCATATGATAAGCAAATCCCATGTATCCTATGCTAATTTTGTACGATCGTCCACGGCAATCGTACAAAATTAGCATAGGATACATAGGATTTGCTTATCATATGCAAATTTTTCAAAGAGGCTAGCATTTCGCTGTAAGTTGTATATGTAAAGCGTTGTGCAGCAGTCTGCTGCACTGCTGCACATCGATGTTGCAGAACAACCGGCATTTAAAATTAAACCCGACGTAAGCTTATCTTTGCAAAATTTATTTGTATAGATAAGCTTGTCGAATTTAAGTTGTATATATAAATCGTTGTGCAGCAGTAAAATTAAACCCGACGTAAGTTTATCTTTGCAAAATCGATTTGCATAGATAAGCTTGTCGGATTTAAGGTGTATCTGTAAATCGTTGTGCAGCAGTCTGTTGCAGGCGCGACCCACAACCGACTGCTGCACATCGAAGTTGCAGAAGAACCGGCATTTAAAATTACACCCGACGTAAGTTTATCTTTGCAAAATCTATTTGCGTAGATAAACTTGTCGGATTTAAGTTGTATCTGTAAATCGTTGTGCAGCAATCTGTTGCAGGCGCGGCCCACAACCGACTGCTGCACATCGATGTTGCAGAACAACCGGCATTTAAAATTAAACCCGACGTAAGTTTATCTTTGCAAAATCTATTTGCATAGATAAGCTTGTCGGATTTAAGGTGTATCTGTAAATCGTTGTGCAGCAATCTGTTGCAGGAGCGACCCACAACGGACTGCTGCACATCGATGTTGCAGAACAACCGGCATTTAAAATTAAACCCGACGTAAGTTTATCTTTACAACATGTTTGTATAGATAAGCTTGTCGGATTTAAGGTGTATCTGTAAATCGTTGTGCAGCAGCCTGTTGCAGGCGCGTCCCACAACCGACTGCTGCACAGCTGTTGCAGAACAACCGGCATTTAAAATTAAACCCGACGCAAGCTTATCTTTGCAAAATTTATTTGTATAGGTAAGCTTGTCGGATTTAAGGTGTATCTGTGAATCGTTGTGCAGCAATCTGTTGCAGGCGCGGCCCACAACCGACTGCTGCACATCGATGTTGCAACCGACTGCTGCAATCGATGCAGAACAACCGGCATTTAAAATTAAACCCGACGTAATCTTTTTTCTTGTCGGATTTAAGTTATATCTGTAAATCGTTGTGCAGCAGTCTGTTGCAGGAGCGACCCACAACGGACTGCTGCACAGCTGCACATCGATGTTGCAGAACAACCGGCACTTAAAAATAAACCCGACGTAAGTTTATCTTTACAACATGTTTGTATAGATAAGCTTGTCGGATTTAAGGTGTATCTGTAAATCGTTGTGCAGCAGTCTGTTGCAGGCGCGACCCACAACCGACTGCTGCACATCGAAGTTGCAAAAGAACCGGCATTTAAAATTACACCCGACGTAAGTTTTCTTGTCGGATTTAAGTTGTATATGTGGATCGTTGTGTAGCTGTCTGTTGCAGGCGCGACCCACAACAGAATGCTGCACATCGATGTTGCAGAACAACCGCATTTAAAATTAAACCCGACGTAAGTTTTCTTGTCGGATTTAAGTTGTACTGTAAATCGTTGTGCAACAGTCTGCTGCAGGAGCGACCCACAACGGACAGCTGCACATCGATGTTGCAGAACAACCGGCATTTAAAATTAAACCCGACGTAAGCTTATCTTTGCAAAATCTATTTGGATAGATAAGCTTGTCGGATTTAAGTTGTATCTGTAAATCGTTGTGCAGCAGTCTGTTGCAGGCGCGACCCACAACGGACTGCTTCACATCGATGTTGCAGAACAACCGGCATTTGAAATTAAACCCGACGTTAGTTTATCTTTGTAAAATCTATTTGCATACATAAGCTTGTCGGATTTAAGATGTATCTGTAAATCTTTGTGCAGCAGTCTGTTGCAGGAGCGACCCACAACGGACTGCTGCACATCGATGTTGCAGAACAACCGGCATTTGAAATTAAACCCGATGTAAGTTTATCTTTGCAAAATCTATTTGCATAGATAAGCTTGTCGGATTTAAGTTGTATCTGTAAATCGTTGTGCAGCAGTCTGTTGCAGGAGCGACCCACAACGGACTGCTGCACATCGATGTTGCAGAACAACCGGCATTTAAAATTAAACCCGACGTAAGCTTATCTTTGCAAAATCTATTTGCATACATAAGCTTGTCGGATTTAAGGTGTATCTGTAAATCGTTGTGCAGCAATCTGTTGCAGGAGCGACCCACAACGGACTGCTGCACATCGATGTTGCAGAACAACCGGCATTTAAAATTAAACCCGACGTAAGTTTATCTTTGCAAAGTCTATTTGCATAGATAAGCTTGTCGGATTTAAGGTGTATCTGTAAATCGTTGTGCAGCAGTCTGTTGCAGGCGCGACCCACAACCGACTGCTACACATCGAAGTTGCAGAAGAACCGGCATTTAAAATTACACCCGACGTAAGTTTATCTTTGCAAAATCTATTTGCATAGATAAGCTTGTAGGATTTAAGTTGTATCTGTAAATCGTTGTGCAGCAGTCCGTGCAGGAGCGAACCACAACGGACTGCTTCACATCGATGTTGCAGCATAATCAACATTTAAAGTTAAACACACAACGGACTGCTGCACATCGATGTTGCAGAACAACCGGCATTTAAAATTAAACCCGACGTAAGTATATCTTTGCAAAATCTATTTGCATAGATAAGCTTGTCGGATTTAAGTTGTATCTGTAAATCGTTGTGCAGAAATCTGTTGCAGGCGCAACCCACAACGGGCTGCTGCACATCGATGTTGCAGAACAACCGGCATTTAAAATTAAACCCGACGTACGTTTATCTTTGCAAAATCGATTTGCATAGATAAGCTTGTCGGATTTAAGTTGTATCTGTAAATCGTTGTGCAGCAGTCCGTGCAGGAGCGACCCACAACGGACTGCTTCACATCGATGTTGCAGCATAATCAACATTTAAAGTTAAACCCACAACGGACTGCTGCACATCGATGTTGCAGAACAACCGGCCTTTAAAATTAAACCCGACGTAAGTATATCTTTGCAAAATCTATTTGCATAGATAAGCTTGTAGGATTTAAGTTGTATCTGTAAATCGTTGTGCAGCAGTCCGTGCAGGAGCGACCCACAACGGACTGCTTCACATCGATGTTGCAGCATAATCAACATTTAAAGTTAAACCCGACGTAAG
This sequence comes from Pelodera strongyloides, assembly GCA_036852015.1. NCBI lineage: Eukaryota > Metazoa > Nematoda > Chromadorea > Rhabditida > Rhabditidae > Pelodera > Pelodera strongyloides. Next base: position 140,228 of record JAANDG010000370.1, on the reverse strand, counting down.
CTTATCTTTGCAAAATTTATTTGGTGCAGAAAAAACCGGCATTTAAAATTAAAGCCTTGTCGAATTTAAGTTGTATCTGTAAATCGTTGTGCAGCAGTCCGTGCAGGAGCGAACCACAACGGACTGCTTCACATCGATGTTGCAGCATAATCAACATTTAAAGTTAAACCCACAACGGACTGCTGCACATCGATGTTGCAGAACAACCGGCATTTAAAATTAAACCCGACGTAAGTTTATCTTTACAACATGTTTGTATAGATAAGCTTGTCGGATTTAAGTTGTATCCGTAAATCGTTGTGCAGCAATCTGTTGCAGGCGCGACCCACAACGGAACTGCTGCACATCGATGTTGCAGAACAACCGGCCTTTAAAATTAAACCCGACGTAAGTATATCTTTGCAAAATCTATTTGCATAGATAAGCTTGTCGGATTTAAGTTGTATCTGTAAATCGTTGTGCAGCAGTCCGTTGCAGGAGCGACCCACAACGGACTGCTTCACATCGATGTTGCAGCATAATCAACATTTAAAGTTAAACCCGACGTAAGCTTATCTTTGCAAAATTTATTTGTGCAGAACAACCGGACATTTAAAATTAAAGCCTTGTCGAATTTAAGTTGTATCTGTAAATCGTTGTGCAGCAGTCCGTGCAGGAGCGAACCACAACGGACTGCTTCACATCGATGTTGCAGCATAATCAACATTTAAAGTTAAACCCACAACGGACTGCTGCACATCGATGTTGCAGAACAACCGGCATTTAAAATTAAACCCGACGTAAGTTTATCTTTACAAAACATGTTTGTATAGGATAAGCTTGTCGGATTTAAGTTGTATCTGTAAATCGTTGTGCAGCAATCTGTTGCAGGAGCGCGACCCACAACGGACTGCTGCACATCGATGTTGCAGAACAACCGGCATTTAACATTAAACCCGACGTAAGTATATCTTTGCAAATTATTTGCATAGATAAGCTTGTAGGATTTAAGTTGTATCTGTAAATCGTTGTGCAGCAGTCCGTGCAGGAGCGACCCACAACGGACTGCTTCACATCGATGTTGCAGCATAATCAACATTTAAAGTTAAACCCGACGTAAGCTTATCTTTGCAAAATTTATTTGTGCAGAACAACCGGCATTTAAAATTAAAGCCTTGTCGAATTTAAGTTGTATCTGTGAATCGTTGTGCAGCAGTCTGTTGCAGGCGCGGCCCACAACGGAATGCTGCACATCGATGTTGCAGAACAACCGACATTTAAAATTAAACCCGACGTAAGTTTTCTTGTCGGATTTAAGTTGTATCTGTAAATCGTTGTGCAGCAGTCTGTTGCTGGTGCGAACCACAACAGGCTGCTGCACATCGATGTTGCAGAACAACCGACATTTAAAATTAAACCCGACGTAAGTTTTCTTGTCGGATTTAAGTTGTGTATGTGGATCGTTGTGTAGCTGTCTGTTGCAGGCGCGACCCACAACGGAATGCTGCACATCGATGTTGCAGAACAACCGGCATTTAAAATTAAACCCGACGTAAGTTTTCTTGTCGGATTTAAGTTGTACTGTAAATCGTTGTGCAACAGTCTGCTGCAGGAGCGACCCACAACGGACATGCTGCACATCGATGTTGCAGAACAACCGGCATTTAAAATTAAACCCGACGTAAGCTTATCTTTGCAAAATCTATTTGCATAGATAAGCTTGTCGGATTTAAGTTGTATCTGTAAATCGTTGTGCAGCAGTCTGTTGCAGGAGCGACCCACAACGGACTGCTGCACAACGATGTTGCAGAACAACCGGCATTTAAAATTAAACCCGACGTAAGTTTATCTTTGCAAAATCTATTTGCATAGATAAGCTTGTCGGATTTAAGTTGTATCTGTAAATCTTTGTGCAGCAGTCTGTTGCAGGAGCGACCCACAACGGACTGCTGCACATCGATGTTGCAGAACAACCGGCATTTAAAATTAAACCCGACGTAAGTTTATCTTTGCAAAATCTATTTGCATAGATAAGCTTGTCGGATTTAAGTTGTATCTGTAAATCTTTGTGCAGCAGTCTGTTGCAGGAGCGACCCACAACGGACTGCTGCACATCGATGTTGCAGAACAACCGGCATTTGAAATTAAACCCGACGTAAGTTTATCTTTGCAAAATCTATTTGCATAGATAAGCTTGTCGGATTTAAGGTGTATCTGTAAATCGTTGTGCAGCAATCTGTTGCAGGAGCGACCCACAACGGACTGCTGCACATCGATGTTGCAGAACAACCGGCATTTAAAATTAAACCCGACGTAAGTTTATCTTTGCAAAATCGATTTGCATAGACAAGCTTGTCGGATTTAAGTTGTATCTGTAAATCTTTGTGCAGCAGTCTGTTGCAGGCGCGACCCACAACGGAATGCTGCACATCGATGTTGCAGAACAACCGACATTTAAAATTAAACCCGACGTAAGTTTTCTTGTCGGATTTAAGTTGTATATGTGGATCGTTGTGTAGCTGTCTGTTGCAGGCGCGACCCACAACAGAATGCTGCACATCGATGTTGCAGAACAACCGGCATTTAAAATTAAACCCGACGTAAGTTTTCTTGTCGGATTTAAGTTGTACTGTAAATCGTTGTGCAACAGTCTGCTGCAGGAGCGACCCACAACGGACAGCTGCACATCGATGTTGCAGAACAACCGGCATTTAAAATTAAACCCGACGTAAGCTTATCTTTGCAAAATCTATTTGGATAGATAAGCTTGTCGGATTTAAGTTGTATCTGTAAATCGTTGTGCAGCAGTCTGTTGCAGGCGCGACCCACAACGGACTGCTTCACATCGATGTTGCAGAACAACCGGCATTTGAAATTAAACCCGACGTTAGTTTATCTTTGTAAAATCTATTTGCATACATAAGCTTGTCGGATTTAAGATGTATCTGTAAATCTTTGTGCAGCAGTCTGTTGCAGGAGCGACCCACAACGGACTGCTGCACATCGATGTTGCAGAACAACCGGCATTTGAAATTAAACCCGATGTAAGTTTATCTTTGCAAAATCTATTTGCATAGATAAGCTTGTCGGATTTAAGTTGTATCTGTAAATCGTTGTGCAGCAGTCCGTGCAGGAGCGACCCACAACGGACTGCTTCACATCGATGTTGCAGCATAATCAACATTTAAAGTTAAACCCGACGTAAGCTTATCTTTGCAAAATTTATTTGTGCAGAACAACCGGCATTTAAAATTAAAGCCTTGTCGAATTTAAGTTGTATCTGTGAATCGTTGTGCAGCAGTCCGTGCAGGAGCGACCCACAACGGACTGCTTCACATCGATGTTGCAGCATAATCAACATTTAAAGTTAAACCCGACGTAAGCTTATCTTTGCAAAATTTATTTGTGCAGAACAACCGGCATTTAAAATTAAAGCCTTGTCGAATTTAAGTTGTATCTGTAAATCGTTGTGCAGCAGTCCGTGCAGGAGCGAACCACAACGGACTGCTTCACATCGATGTTGCAGCATAATCAACATTTAAAGTTAAACCCACAACGGACTGCTGCACATCGATGTTGCAGAACAACCGGCATTTAAAATTAAACCCGACGTAAGTTTATCTTTACAACATGTTTGTATAGATAAGCTTGTCGGATTTAAGTTGTATCCGTAAACCGTTGTGCAGCAATCTGTTGCAGGCGCGACCCACAACGGACTGCTGCACATCGATGTTGCAGAACAACCGGCCTTTAAAATTAAACCCGACGTAAGTATATCTTTGCAAAATCTATTTGCATAGATAAGCTTGTAGGATTTAAGTTGTATCTGTAAATCGTTGTGCAGCAGTCCGTGCAGGAGCGACCCACAACGGACTGCTTCACATCGATGTTGCAGCATAATCAACATTTAAAGTTAAACCCGACGTAAGCTTATCTTTGCAAAATTTATTTGTGCAGAACAACCGGCATTTAAAATTAAAGCCTTGTCGAATTTAAGTTGTATCTGTAAATCGTTGTGCAGCAGTCCGTGCAGGAGCGAACCACAACGGACTGCTTCACATCGATGTTGCAGCATAATCAACATTTAAAGTTAAACCCACAACGGACTGCTGCACATCGATGTTGCAGAACAACCGGCATTTAAAATTAAACCCGACGTAAGTTTATCTTTACAACATGTTTGTATAGATAAGCTTGTCGGATTTAAGTTGTATCCGTAAACCGTTGTGCAGCAATCTGTTGCAGGCGCGACCCACAACGGACTGCTGCACATCGATGTTGCAGAACAACCGGCATTTAACATTAAACCCGACGTAAGTATATCTTTGCAAAATCTATTTGCATAGATAAGCTTGTAGGATTTAAGTTGTATCTGTAAATCGTTGTGCAGCAGTCCGTGCAGGAGCGACCCACAACGGACTGCTTCACATCGATGTTGCAGCATAATCAACATTTAAAGTTAAACCCGACGTAAGCTTATCTTTGCAAAATTTATTTGTGCAGAACAACCGGCATTTAAAATTAAAGCCTTGTCGAATTTAAGTTGTATCTGTGAATCGTTGTGCAGCAGTCTGTTGCAGGCGCGGCCCACAACGGAATGCTGCACATCGATGTTGCAGAACAACCGACATTTAAAATTAAACCCGACGTAAGTTTTCTTGTCGGATTTAAGTTGTATCTGTAAATCGTTGTGCAGCAGTCTGTTGCTGGTGCGAACCACAACAGGCTGCTGCACATCGATGTTGCAGAACAACCGACATTTAAAATTAAACCCGACGTAAGTTTTCTTGTCGGATTTAAGTTGTGTATGTGGATCGTTGTGTAGCTGTCTGTTGCAGGCGCGACCCACAACGGAATGCTGCACATCGATGTTGCAGAACAACCGGCATTTAAAATTAAACCCGACGTAAGTTTTCTTGTCGGATTTAAGTTGTACTGTAAATCGTTGTGCAACAGTCTGCTGCAGGAGCGACCCACAACGGACAGCTGCACATCGATGTTGCAGAACAACCGGCATTTAAAATTAAACCCGACGTAAGCTTATCTTTGCAAAATCTATTTGCATAGATAAGCTTGTCGGATTTAAGTTGTATCTGTAAATCGTTGTGCAGCAGTCTGTTGCAGGAGCGACCCACAACGGACTGCTGCACATCGATGTTGCGGAACAACCGGCATTTAAAATTAAACCCGACGTAAGTTTATCTTTGCAAAATCTATTTGCATAGATAAGCTTGTCGGATTTAAGTTGTATCTGTAAATCTTTGTGCAGCAGTCTGTTGCAGGAGCGACCCACAACGGACTGCTGCACATCGATGTTGCAGAACAACCGGCATTTAAAATTAAACCCGACGTAAGTTTATCTTTGCAAAATCTATTTGCATAGATAAGCTTGTCGGATTTAAGTTGTATCTGTAAATCTTTGTGCAGCAGTCTGTTGCAGGAGCGACCCACAACGGACTGCTGCACATCGATGTTGCAGAACAACCGGCATTTGAAATTAAACCCGACGTAAGTTTATCTTTGCAAAATCTATTTGCATAGATAAGCTTGTCGGATTTAAGGTGTATCTGTAAATCGTTGTGCAGCAATCTGTTGCAGGAGCGACCCACAACGGACTACTGCACATCGATGTTGCAGAACAACCGGCATTTAAAATTAAACCCGACGTAAGTTTATCTTTGCAAAATCGATTTGCATAGACAAGCTTGTCGGATTTAAGTTGTATCTGTAAATCTTTGTGCAGCAGTCTGTTGCAGGCGCGACCCACAACGGAATGCTGCACATCGATGTTGCAGAACAACCGACATTTAAAATTAAACCCGACGTAAGTTTTCTTGTCGGATTTAAGTTGTATCTGTAAATCGTTGTGCAGCAGTCTGTTGCAGGTGCGAACCACAACAGGCTGCTGCACATCGATGTTGCAGAACAACCGACATTTAAAATTAAACCCGACGTAAGTTTTCTTGTCGGATTTAAGTTGTACTGTAAATCGTTGTGCAACAGTCTGCTGCAGGAGCGACCCACAACGGACAGCTGCACATCGATGTTGCAGAACAACCGGCATTTAAAATTAAACCCGACGTAAGCTTATCTTTGCAAAATCTATTTGCAAAGATAAGCTTGTCGGATTTAAGTTGTATCTGTAAATCGTTGTGCAGCAGTCTGTTGCAGGAGCGACCCACAACGGACTGCTGCACATCGATGTTGCGGAACACCCGGCATTTAAAATTAAACCCGACGTAAGTTTATCTTTGCAAAATCTATTTGCATAGATAAGCTTGTCGGATTTAAGTTGTATCTGTAAATCTTTGTGCAGCAGTCCGTGCAGGAGCGACCCACAACGGAGTGCTTCACATCGATGTTGCAGAACAACCGGCATTTGAAATTAAACCCGACGTAAGTTTATCTTTGCAAAATCTATTTGCATAGATAAGCTTGTCGGATTTAAGGTGTATCTGTAAATCGTTGTGCAGCAATCTGTTGCAGGAGCGACCCACAACTACTGCACATCGATGTTGCAGAACAACCGGCATTTAAAATTAAACCCGACGTAAGTTTATCTTTGCAAAATCTATTTGCATAGATAAGCTTGTCGGATTTAAGGTGTATCTGTAAATCGTTGTGCAGCAGTCTGTTGCAGGCGCGACCCACAACCGACTGCTGCACATCGAAGTTGCAGAAGAACCGGCATTTAAAATTACGCCCGACGTAAGTTTATCTTTGCAAAATCTATTTGCATAGATAAGCTTGTAGGATTTAAGTTGTATCTGTAAATCGTTGTGCAGCAGTCCGTGAAGGAGCGACCCACAACGGACTGCTTCACATCGATGTTCCAGCATAATCAACATTTAAAGTTAAACCCACAACGGACTGCTGCACATCGAAGTTGCAGAACAACCGGCATTTAAAATTACACCCGACGTAAGTATATCTTTGCAAAATCTATTTGCATAGATAAGCTTGTAGGATTTAAGTTGTATCTGTAAATCGTTGTGCAGCAGTCCGTGCAGGAGCGACCCACAACGGACTGCTTCACATCGATGTTCCAGCATAATCAACATTTAAAGTTAAACCCGACGTAAGCTTATCTTTGCAAAATTTATTTGTGCAGAACAACCGACATTTAAAATTAAAGCCTTGTCGAATTTAAGTTGTATCTGTGAATCGTTGTGCAGCAGTCTGTTGCAGGCGCGACCCACAACGGAATGCTGCACATCGATGTTGCAGAACAACCGACATTTAAAATTAAAGCCTTGTCGAATTTAAGTTGTATCTGTGAATCGTTGTGCAGCAGTCTGTTGCAGTCGCGACCCACAACGGAATGCTGCACATCGATGTTGCAGTACAACCGACATTTAACATTAAACCCGACGTAAGTTTTCTTGTCGGATTTAAGTTGTATCTGTGAATCGTTGTGCAGCAGTCTGTTGCAGGCGCGACCCACAACGGAATGCTGCACATCATGTTGCAGTACTACCGACATTTAAAATTAAACCCGACGTAAGCTTATCTTCAAAATGTTTGTATAGATAAGCTTGTCGAATTTAAGGCGTATCTGTAAATCGTTTTGCAGCAGTCTGTTGCAGGAGCGACCCACAACGGAATGCTGCGCATCGATGTTGCAGAACAACCGGCATTTAAAATTAACCCGACGTAAGTTTTCTTGTCGGATTTAAGTTGTACTGTAAATCGTTGTGCAACAGTCTGCTGCAGGAGCGACCCACAACGGACAGCTGCACATCGATGTTGCAGAACAACCGGCATTTAAAATTAAACCCGACGTAAGCTTATCTTCAAAATGTTTGTATAGATAAGCTTGTAGAATTTGAGGCGTATCTGTAAATCGTTTTGCAGCAGTCTGTTGCAGGCGCGACCCACAACGGAATGCTGCACATCGATGTTGCAGAACAACCGACATTTAAAATTAAACCCGACGTAAGTTTTCTTGTCGGATTTAAGTTGTATCTGTAAATCGTTGTGCAGCAGTCTGTTGCAGGCGCGACCCACAACGGAATGCTGCACATCGATGTTGCAGAACAACCGACATTTAAAATTAAACCCGACGTAAGTTTTCTTGTCGGATTTAAGTTGTATCTGTAAATCGTTGTGCAGCAGTCTGTTGCAGGCGCGACACACAACGGAATGCTGCACATCGATGTTGCAGAACAACCGACATTTAAAATTAAACCCGACGTAAGTTTTCTTGTCGGATTTAAGTTGTATCTGTAAATCGTTGTGCAGCAGTCTGTTGCAGGCGCGACCCACAACGGAATGCTGCACATCGATGTTGCAGAACAACCGGCATTTAAAATGAAGTTTAATGTGAATATCGTATTTGTATAGATAGTCGGATTTAAACTTGTATATGTAAACTTTTGAATGGTGCTACAGTACCGCGAATTTAGCGTTCCTTTTTAGTCTTTATTGTTGTCAAGTTATGCATATTTATAATAATATCGCACCTTTAATCTTCTTGTCCTGTATCCTCCAGCTTCTTTCCTCCTTTAAGTATCGGTTGAGTCTTCGCTCCTTCTCGATCAACGCATGAAAGTTAATAACACACAATCGATAACATATACACAAATGAAATAAAACACAAAATGGGAAGGCTTTCTTTCACATCAAGGCTCTTTTTCTGACAGAAACAACCAACAAAATCCAACAAAATCACAACAGGCTTCGGATTCAATCAAACGGAATTAGATATTCCACCGGCGCTTGTCAAGTATTTCTTGAATTTTCGATAGACGTTCCTTCACATATTCCTGCGAAGTTGTTCCTGCTTCTAAAAAATAATTTATTTAAATTTCATACAATTTGAAGCAAGAAGACTAAACAACAAAAAAGACTTTCGCAATAAAAATGCGTTTTCGCGCCAACTCCGTTTTTAGGTACCCCCCCCCCCCCCCTCACAGTTTTCTGATAGTTCATTACAACGCAATAAACTCTACCACGCAACTATGTCATTCGACGAGCACGCGCTATTTGGTATCATACAGAGAGTAGCATACGTCCATGTAAAAGATAAAGATAAAGAGTACCGGGTTATCAACCGAATCCGCAGAAACGGGGGACCGGTTCATTTCTGAAGCCGAATGAAAATCCCATATGCTCGGTCATAAAGGGCCTTCTAACAACGGATTCTATAGAGACTTGACGTTCCCACAGCTTATGAATTTTAAAACGAAATGCCAGCTCCTTTGGAGAATTTGCATATGATAAGCAAATCCTATGTATCCTATGCTAATTTTGCGCGATAGCCGTGGACGATCGCGCAAAATTAGCATAGGATACATAGGATTTGCTTATCATATGCAAATTTTCCAAAGGAGCTGACATTTCGCTTTAAGAAGACGAATGTTGAGCAGGCGTTTCATGCATCGTCTACGACTGAGTTGATACGAACGATTCCGTAAATCTTCATAAATAATCATATCATCGACTTTTTGAGAGAGAACATGTAGACCTGTTTTTTTTTGCTACATGTCCGTTTCAAGATGACTAGTCACTACCAGTGAGTGCGTTAACTGACTAACCTTGTTACATGAGCCGATAATATAAATCGTTTTTGGATAAAAGTTACGTGTGACCCTAGTTTCACATGTATTCTGAGAGACCGAAAATATAAATTCCTACCTCCATCTTCTGTTGTTGCCATTAGCCATTTATTCCTTCGGTAGTACGGAGCAGTTGCGATGATTTGGTGAATATTTTTGTTTCGATATCCACAGAGCATAGAAGAGAAGTCCTTGGGGTGCACATCGTCGTACATCACTCTCAACCTAAAAGGAGTGACATTATGTGTTTTTTATGTCTCAAGTCTCAAGCTCTACCACAGATAGTTCAAAACGGCAACAAAATAACCGAACTCAAATATAGTATGCAAACGTTAATGTTCATGTCCAGTCACTAGTGTGCGTACGAAGTACGAAGTGAAGGGTTTATGTATGAGTTTCGAGAAGTCTAGTCAATATCAGCGAGAGTAATTAATTAACCAACCTTCTTAGTGAATCCATAGGACTAATTGTCAGCAATCAGTCAACAGATGAACTTCGGTCATTGAAAACTAAACTCAAATTAAATTACCGATATCAAAGAGCAAATTTAAGGCATCAGGTGAATTTCAAAAAAAGTTAACCCCCTGGAAAAGAAAATAGACAGTTTTGAGCAGAACGTAACTCCGCCTCAATGTCACTCAGGTTAAAACCACTAGCTCTATGGCAGCCAAAACAAACAGAAAATTAGGTTAGAGAAAACTACTCACAACTCTTCGTGCTTAGTTCAAGAATGGAGAATACGACGTCAAGGCCCAGCTGTTCCCGACGCGAGACCGTCCAACGTATGTATAAACTTTGCGCGCTAGTCTAAAAATAATGGGTTTATGATAGTTGCGATGCCCAAGTACTAATAAATAGGCATCAGTGTTCATAAACACTTCTCATTGTAATTTTTCCTAAAGGTGTACGTCTGCCAGAGTGCAGGAGCGGTCCGGTGTCTTTTCTTGCTAACATTGTTTTTCAAGATCATAAGTGTAACCTTTTCTCCACTGAACAGATCTCTCCAGTCTCCAGTTAGATTATCAATTCTGAACAACCGTTGAAGTTCCACAGTCACTATGAGACTTCTCCCCAAGAAGAGGTTTGAACCCTAAAAACAACTATATAAGAACCGATATAACTCTGAAACATCAATTCTTTTAAGCTCATTAGGTAGTCGTATCACACATTCTGTGTTATCAGTATTTTCTAATATGAAGTAAAATCGCGCCACATTAAATACCATAAAAACCCGAACTTGTGCATGTAAAGTTCTAGTTGCTTACTCTACGAAAGACCAAATAATAGTTAAGTCAACACAATTTAAGTGTAAAAAAGCGCAGAAAGTTGGTGATAAGTCTAGCTTACTCGCGTCTCAGATGATCTTCAAGTTCAGGTTCAGAGGTACGTGGTTGGACGACATGCCAAAAGAATTATGCGGCCCGGTCCGGTTTCGAGTTCAATCATGTGCAACTTTTTGCGACAGTCGTCTAAAAGTAAAATTTCTCATAAGTATTTCAAAAATTTTACATTTCTCTGCTATGATTGAATTTTTGAACTCTGAATTGAGATTCATTCAAGCGCTCAAGTTAGCTTCAATAGATATATACAAGAAAAACATATGAATAACAGAATAACAGAGTCAAACCTTTTCTCGACTCTTTGTCGATCCTTGTCTTCTGCAGCTTCCTATCACAGGACATGCTTCTTTAGACGTCTATGCCGAATGTGTCGATGTATGGATTATGGAAGGGCGCCCTCATTTCAGGGAGCCTAAACGTAAAAAAGTGCTAATAAAACATGGAACAAATATATCAGAAAATGTCATCGTTGTAGAAAAGACAGTCGTAGGATAAAAACCCTTATTATGACTGTGTTCGAAAACGTAATAACCGATACAAAAAAAAACAAAACAATTTGCTGCATATCGTTTCAATCTTATAATCAGCGCTACTGAATCTGTGGAAGTGTTCGAGGTAAGTTTTCGTAAACTAGGATGACAATTCAAACTTTGGCGTCAGTTGATTGTGTGTGAAAATGCATTGACTGCCTATTATTGTGAGAATAATGTTCACCATTACCTTCTTGAGTCTGCCAGTCCCCAATGATTTATTGACATTTTGTGTGGCTCCCGGGGTTCGAAACTCCACAATATATTTTATCTGGCGGCGAAAAGTCTACCTAGAGAATGACAGATTCTATGGTAGATTGTTTATCAGGTACCATGCGCTTCCTTACATACAGAATAGCCGAATGCGAAACAACTACGTGGCAAGTTATTTTCAAGTTATTTTCCCACAGACAGCGTGAAAGTTGATTGTGAGCGGCGCTCCAACCGCTCATCGAGCACATCGCTCATTAGTCAAAAGTCTCTTGTAATGCTTGAAGAGTCCAACTAGTATTCTTTCCCGCGAATCATGTGTAGTTGGGCGAATTCGCAGCTCACCTGTCTCGTACCGAGATTTTCATATGTTCGTCCAGACGTCGCACCAGGTCAGGTTCTCACCAGGTTCGTGCTCGCAGCATCAGAAGTGTAGTCACTTATTCTCCACTTGCTCCGGCATGTACTAGAAAATGCAGTGCAATTTCTCCAAATTATGAATAGCAGTAACAAATAAAATAGTGTGTTTATGAAGAAACAATCGTAGTATCTACACCATCTACTAGTAAGTTTATTTGTTTCGTATAAGCAAAAAAAGCGAAAAAAAAAAAGACGAAAAAAATACCAACCTATCACCTTTACGCTCTTTGTGGCGCTCTTTCCCCAGCTCCTGTGTACATTCGGAGATCAGACTACGAATTCAGTGGGACTTCATCTCATCCGATTTTTTTGTGGGGTTTGTCAGAGATGTCACCGATACGAGTTATTCAGCACAGGAAACCTAAACCCAGAGATTATCACCAACGAAAATCGAATTGGAATCTATCAGCCAACCATTATATGCCTTAAAATTTAGCTGGTCGCAGGCCAAGTCCCGCACGGAATAAAGAAATGGGTTAATAATTGTGATTAATAAGTTGTCAACGCTATGGTTGCACATTCTATAAAGTAAGTGACGTAAAGTTCATGGTTCACCATTCGACTTAATATCACCCAGAATGAAAAATGCGGGGTTCAGCGACAACAAGCATCCGTTTTCTTATGTGGAACGTGCGCAGTCCCATTAATTAATAAAGGGATGGGTTCACTACAAAATCACCTTGCTTTTATGCTTTAGTCTTGTACAAAGGAAAACTTAAACAAAGAGCATACAAATATTCCTTGAATTATTCCCTAGGGAAGATATTAGGTAAAAAAAGGTGAGTATTGATCGACCTTCCGATAAAGTTGTACTGCAAGATAAACTAAGGAAGCTAAGAGATATGGCTGAAACACACTGTTTTGAGCAAAATAAACTGTAGTCTTCATCGTTTGTGTTTTAGCAATATATCTTAGCTTCCTTAGTTTATCTTGCAGTACAACTTTATCGGAAGATCGATCAATACTCACCTTTTTTACCTAATATCTGCCCTAGGGAATAATTCAAGGAATATTTTTTATGCTCTTTGTTTAAGTTTTCCTTTGTACAATCAAACTAAAGCATAAAAACAAGGTGATTTTGTAGTGAACCCATCCCTTTAATTACCTCAAAAATGTTCAATTCCAATAGGCCGGGGAAGGGAATTACTAGTGAGCACCATTATGTGTGTGTGTGTGCGTGCGTGTGTGTGTGTGTGTGTGAGAGAGTTGTGGGTGAGCTTGCGTGAGCTGTATGTGTTGGCGTGAGGCAGTGTGTGCGTGTGTATAGGTGTGGTATAGGTGTGGGTTAATTTGTGCGCACGTGCGTTCTAGTGTCTGCGTGTGTGTGTGCGTGCAAGTTTGTGCGCACGTGCGTTCTAGTGTCTGCGTGTGTGTGTGCGTGCAAGTTTGAGTAAGTATGTTTATGTGTGTGCGCGCGGCGCGTGTGTGTGTGTGTGTGTGTGTGTGTGTGTGTGTGTGTGTGTGTGTGTGTGTGTGTGTGCTGGTGCGTGTTTGTGTACGTTTAGTATTTATGGGTGTTTGTGTATTACTAGTGAGCCAACCTCAACACGCATTCGTTCCACTTCCGACGTAGACATCCTTCGCGTGTCCAACAGCGTGCTTCATGATGTAGGCAGAGCTCAAGGGAATCTAAAGATGAGCATAGTCAATCAAAATAAATAGCATAACTAAACTCAAAAGCTGGAAAGGAATCCCGGAAGGAGATATCATCTCGATTCAATTCCTATATCGTTCTCCGCTGCTAAGCTAACACCACAAATTACTCGCCTTACTAAATGACGGAAAACTAAAACATGACCATTTTGGGTATTCTAAGTGTGTGGCAAAAACACGTCCATGTTTTGTACTAAAAAGGTTTCATCTCACAAAAACATCCCGAAGTATACATTTATAAAATCACGAACCTTCTGGTCCGTCTTTTTGTTTTCTCCAAGTTACATTCTTTCATCCTGATACGTATTTCCGTGTTTTGTACAGCTTCAGGACAAGCGCTCAGAAAGTCGATGCAATCAAAAACGCCTAAATGTTAAGTGATAGTGTGCGTGTGTGTTTCTGTGCGTGTGTTTGTGTTCGGATGTTTGAGTGTGCTCGTCTGTATGCGTGCATGTGTATGTGCATGTATGTGAGTGTGTGCGTGTGCCTGAGTGAAGTGTGTGTGTGTGTCCGTGCGTGTGAGAGTATATATATATATATATATATATATATATATATGCTATTCGTTATTGTATCAGAGTCCATAACGAGATCCGCGATGTCGGTACTTCACAAGGAAACCTCCAAAAAATGCTTTCAGTTTTCACTAATTACTTATGCTTTCTGAAACGTGTATCTCTTATCTTATAAGAGGTGAAACGAGATGAAACTTCCGAAAGACTAAAAAAAACTACATAGTGCGTAGAGACAAACCTTGAGCAATATTTGGCCTCCAATTTTTTCTCCGAGCGTACTTCCGCTCTGTGATAGATACCAGAGTCCATAGCGAGCTCTATGGTGTCGGTACGGGCAAGTGAAACTAAACAAAATGCTGAATGTTGGCTAACAAACATATGCAAATAAAGATGTGACAACTAAATTGAAAGAGATCTGGAGCGTGAATTCGATGGTATTCTCGTGATAAACGATGCAAACTATACTTATTTATTAGCACATAATGACAAACCTTGGGCAGGATATGCCTCCAGTCACGTTGAGCGTGTGCATACATACCTTTTCAGACGCATTTCCGAGTTTTCACGTCAAGAGTCCTGAAAATCTCATACTGGAAGAAGCCAACATCAAAGGCAAAGGTGTCTGTCTGAAGAGTGTGTTAATGAATAGTTAACAGTATTTTTGACTCAAAGAATTGATAATGGTATGAACAAGATAACTGCAGTTTAAAATTTAAACTACGAAAACTTTCACTACGGTAACTTCATGCAATGTCTAATGATAGTATTGATTTTGAGATATATATTAACTAAATACCTGTCTGAATTTCTATTTTTAATCGCGCCCTTATCTACTTAGTGGCATTGCTGATTTTATAGAACAAGTTTGTCACAAGAAGTTGAATTGCCTATTTCAATCCTCCTTGTTCTGTCCTCTTCCGTTCCACGTTCTTTCTCTTCTAGCTGGTAAAATCACGAGTTCGGTATTGAAATCACCTTTCTTGGCCTGTAGCAGTGCCTGAAAACCGGACTCATGGGTAAGTTGGCTGTGTTAACGGTGTATCATAACGGTCAAATATAAATTAGATTTGAAAAGACTGCTCCGTGTCATTGTATTTAGTTTTTATACTTTGGCACCAAATAACTAAGTGGCTATGGAATAAGCTGGAGTCCTATGATAAAACACTGTGAAGGGAGGCAACCCCAGATGCGAAAGGTATGCGAACACGTTCCAACTAACATATCGCTTCATAATTAGCCCAGCCCTCAGAATCCAACTTTTCATCGCTGGATGATCAGTTCCGCATGCGCGTTGGCTATCGTGTGTCAATCATTGAAGAAGGGAGACGACGCCCGATCCGGAAAGCCTCAAACAAGTTTATTTTAGGGTTGGTTGTGCGACTGCAATTATGTGTATGCTTCTGTGGCAACGACGACCGTGCCAGTCTGTGTCAAAAACTGATCCAAAACTATGTTTTATCTAATTGTAAGCCAATGCCGAATGCAGACCATATAACACTCTCACTCAAACTCACATCTTCCCGTGCTCCCCTGAGGATTCCGACGTCGAGTCGTCGAGGCTCCCGATCTGCGGCCCGCACTCCTCCTCGTGTAGACAAATAAATCGGTGTCTTCCAGGAGTGACACAACGATGAAGGGAACTCCAGGGACCTGGTAATGTTCAAGAAAGCCTAAATAATTTCCAATAAACAGTTAATAGAAGTAGCGCATGAATGCCGCGTAGCTTTGGCGGGCCTCCAACGTGTGCGCGGCAATGGCGAATTGTTTTATCACTGTTACTGGCTTGAGGACAGCAATTGTTATTTTATCATTTCCGATGTACACACTTTCGAAGAGTGTCTAACATTCAAACGCTATCCACTTGCTACATTCATTATATCTAACTTACATCATTCTCGTGATCCTCTGGGGATTTCCTACATGATCCCGATATGTTCCATATTCTCCTGTTTCTCCTCTCATAAGCAACCACTCCGGAGAGCTGACATTCCATGTTCGGTAGAGGCGATCTTCAACGCAGTAGTCGTCAACGACTGAAAACTCCGAATAAGTGTATTGCAACTATTAGTATTTACTCGAAATTAGAATTACTACTAGTCGTAATATTCACATGTGCTCATACTCGTTTATAACATACATCCTCTATAACTCCTCTAATACTCAACAAACTCTTGGTGAGCAAATATGAAATGGTCCTAAAGTAACACTAAGACAAGACACTGATCCAACCTTCGTATGAACTCCTTGATCGGCCCTTTGATTCCAAATTCCAACAAATTCTTCTTTCGGATAAGGTATTCCATTATTCCAGTGTCAATCGCGCGTCCCTTGTCCTGGCTGTAGATGAGACCCCGGAATGCAGAAGACTAAACTAAAACCACATAGTTAATATTTATGTGTGTACATAAAAATCAAATCAGTATTAAACTTTTGGTTGCGCAATACGGCAACAATTTGGTGAATTTCCAATTTCTTCGCGCAAAAACGAATTACGTGATTTGATCAGACGTTTAAATATATAGAAAGTTAACAATAAGTATCAAATTGAAAAATTATTAGTTTGAATATTTTTGCCCTACGATAAATGCGATTTTGGAACTAATTGTAAGCAAACGGTTTGCCGTTGAGAGAAATTCATCATTCTCGTTAGCTGATAAACTGGGGTTACCGACATCGAACTCTTATGACTATTTTGAGCTCAAGAATTGGATATTGTTGGGCTTTGCTAAATAGAATCCCTTGCGGCAAAATGCTTACCAAACACTTGATAATGAAGAACGAGTCCTCCGCATCCGCAACATCCGCTCCAGCACCGCTTCATCTGCTCTTCTGATCAATCCACCATTGAGCATCAGCGAGTCCCCGGACGCCACACTAGTGCTGCTTGAACTGTAGAATAACCTGATTGTAAGCAATATAGTAAAGAGAGAAAACGCTGAAAAGAGATGTATATTACGCTGAAAAATGTAGATTACGCTGAAAATTAAGATTACGCTGAAAATGTAGATAACCTGAAATAAAGAATAAAATAAAATAAAAGTGGTAACAGTGGTACTTTTTGTGGTCAAGTGATTAGTGAACACGAGACCTCGGGAGAGTTGCCCCGAGGTCGGGATCTCCCCTGGGAGGTGTCCTCCCCCAGGGACCCACAGGCCGGAGAGGGGAACCGCCCCCCAGGGGGAAAGACCGGCACTGACCCGGTTCTGAACCGAGTCGGCACCGGCGATGAGAGAACCAGAGCCTGGCGCCCAACACTGGTGAGATACACCAAGACGACGATGCGTATGGGAACCGAGAAGATGAACCCTGAAGCGTATTTAGTGATAGTATCCTTCAGAACCCTCCGACTACTGTACATCCTACAGTAACCAGCAGGGGCATCAGGAATTATTGGATGCCCAAAGGTGCTAAAACTAAGAAATGTACAATATAGCAAGAATAAAGCAAGATGACACGTATGACAAGATAAGAATGTAAAGCAAAGTGGGCAAATGTAAAGCAACTTAGAGGACTACTAAAAAGGTAAAGTACTCTATCAATATGAGAAAATATAACAATGGTAAAGCAACTTAGAAACCTAGAGGGTATATGACAAGTATGTCACAGAATATCAAACAAATTCAAAGGGTATGGCAAAATATGAAAATAAGTATTGCAAAGTATCTCACTAAGGGTATGTGTCAAGGTAAAGTTATCAAACAATATGACAAAATATGACAAACAAAAAGGTATTGCAAAGTTATTAGACTAACAATAAGAGTATGTGTCAAAGTTGTGACAAAAGATGATAAATAAGTATTGCAAAGTATCAGACTTAGAGTATGTGTCAAGGTAAATTTAAGGGTGTGACAAAATACGAAAATAGGTATTGCAGATTATCAGACTCAGTGTTTGTGTCAAGATTAATCAAAGTATCGAACTAGAGGGCCACCCACCCTCCCTCCCTCATTAATGAATAGAAAGTAAAGCAAAGTGAAAAAATATGGCAGTAGAGTGTATAACAAAGTAAAAAATGTCCCAAAATGTAAAAATGAAAAGTGTATATCAAAGTAAAAATATATCAATTAATCTAGCATTTCCCATCCGCTCAAAGTAAAATACTAAAAACTATCCTAATATTACTAAACAATAATAGAAGATATCTTACGACGTTGTTTTTGAGTGTATTGGTGTAGTGTGGCACTCTGGTCAGCCCCCCCACCCTTCCTTGCTGAGCAAATCAAGCAATGCTGACACAAACTGCAACTGAAGTACAGTTTCACGGAAGAATTTCTTGTTCTTCATTCGTTCGGATGACTTATCTGAGAAACAAACTATATTTTAGATTCAGTTATGCTTATTTAGCTAAGGTGCTAAGTTTGAACATGGCCTAAGAAACACTAAACGGTATATTCACTTGAAACTGGTTCTCACCTCAACAGAGTATTATCAAACGGTTAGCCCTCAGAGTTCGCAGACGTCAGCAACACGGTTGAGAGTTGTCTAAAAGAAAATAAATATGATTATGGATTGTAAATTGCACAGTAAACTTTTCGCTGAAATATGGTTGGAATTGATATAAATGTTACGAAGACACTTGAGAAAAAAACATACCTAGACTTTCTCCTTTCTCTCATGGCCCGCACCGCTCCTATTCACGAGCTTGCCGGCAAGACCACCCACGAGGATGTAGAGGACTGTGTGTGGTCTCTGCTTTCCGATTGCGACAGCGATCTGAATACAAATTTGTTAAAGGGAGAGGCCAATGAGGAAACTGTTTACCCCAATTTACTTGCACAGAATGTCCGGAATTTTAGAAATATTACTGTAAAAACCACATTTCCTTGCACCTAGAACTCACAGAGTTATTCCCCGGCAAACAGTTTGTCCAGGTACCGTAGTCAGAATCAATTTCGTAGGAATGTTCTTCATTCGTTTAACAATTACTATGTAGAGAAAGAATGCTAATGGAAGGATATCAACCGTAAAGCTTATTTTGAAATGGCTGTCTACGGTACCTGGCCGAACTGTTTGCGGGATAACAACTCTGGTTCTAGGTGCAAAGAAATGCGGTTTTCACAGTGTAACATTTCTGAAATTCCGGACATTCTGTGCAAATATATTGAGGAAAGCTTTTTTCTCGTGGGCCTCTCCCTTTAAATCAATATTGCGCCGATTGATTATTTTGTTCACTATTCCATTCCGCATTTGGATTACTAAATTACTTTGGTGTTTAGTTTCAACATACCTTACAAGTCGCCGCCAGCACTCTGGTCGGCTCCGGTGCCAGATGTCGGTCGCATGCTCGATGAATCCGAACGAGGACGAAACAATGTTCCTGAAAGAAAAAAACAATAAAATACATAACGATCATGTAATCTGTAATGTAGTAATGGAAAATGCAAAACAGTCGAAATTGTCGAAATAAAAAAGAACCCAATTAATAACAGCAACAAGCAACTTACATCTCGATCGGTTTCTCACTCGGCGGTCGTCCGCGTACAACTTGGAGTAGAAGAAGTAAAGTTGCAGCACCGAACGAACTAGCCCATTCCCACAGTCCAGACCGCCAAACTTGGAAGCTGGTACACGATGCTCCGGGCTCGCACCCTAAACAGGAACGTTTACAACTGCGAGATTATGATAAGAAACTATCCTGGTTTCTCAAACTTCAAATTTTGCTGATGCAGCCTGCTAAACCCAAAACAAGCAAACAAAAACAATATAAATAACTGACCATAAACATCAGTGGGAGGTCAGCGTCCGTTACAGGACTATCCGAGTACCTCGTCTCCTTGTCGTATTGAGGCGAAAATGGAAACGAATCCGAATCCGAATGATGACGAAACAATGTTCCTGAAAAAAAGAACTAAAATGCATAACATTATTTACCAAGTTATGTAGCGTGAGAAAATGCAAAACACTCATAAAAAGAAGAAATGAATTCATAATATTAGCATGAAAGACCTACATCTCACTAGAATTCTCACTCGGCGGTCGTCCGCGCACAACGTGTAGTAGAAAGTAAAAGAAGTAAAGTTGATGCTCGACACGACCTAGACCATTCCCACAGTCCAGACCGCCAAAATGGAAGCTGGCACGATGTGATCGGCATGCACCCTGAACGAGAACGGTTAAAGCGAAATGCTAGCCCCTTTGGAAAATTTGTATATGATAAGCAAATCCTATGTATCCTATGCTAAATTTGTACGATCGTCCACTGCAATCGTTCACAATTAGCATAGGATACATAGGATTTGCTTATCATATGCAAATTTTTCAAAGAGGCTAGCATTTCGCTTTAAAATTGTTATATTTTAAAATGTTTGTGTTTATGATATGAGAAAGCAGCAGCTTAACCTAATACAGCATGTTAGACACGATGCGTAAAAGGAAAGCATATAAAGAAACGAACTTTATAAATAACCTACCATCAACATCCGTGGGAGGACGGCGTTCACATTCGTGAACTAGCTTGTCCGAGTCCGAATTGAAGTAGCTGACCACAGTCAGAGCAGCCACAAACTTCGGGCAACGGAGATTGACAATCCTTCTGAAAATAAAACTAAAATACATGACAATCAGAGAAAATGCAACTCAGTGCAAAGGCAAAACAACCCGATATGCAGAACAATTCAGTTCATAACATCAACATGCAAGGACTTACATTTCACTAGGATGCTCACTCGGCGGTCGTCGGCGCGCAACTTGACAGAAACAGAAAAGTTGTTGCACGGAACGACCTAGACCATTCCCACAGTCCAGACCGCCAACATGGAAGCTGGCACACGGTGTTCCGGGTTCGCACACTAAACAGGAACGTTTACAAAAGCGATAGAAACTATTTCTAAAACGTATATCAAGCAAACTAGCAGACTGACTATGCTTCACCTTTTGCAGTCATCCTGTCTCATATGCCGCCCCAAAAACAAGAAAAACCGAAGCAATTTAAATAACTGACCATAAACATCAGTGGGAGGGCGGCGTCCAAAACTGTAGGACTATCTTCTTTCCTTGTCCGCTTTGAGTCTCGAACATGGAGAAACGAATCCGAGCGAAGATGAAACAATGTTCCTGAAAAAAGCACTAGACTACATAATGATATTAAACATGTAATGCTGTAATAAAAATGATTCGACATAAAAATCAAAATTGTCGACATAAAAAAGAATCCAACTAATAACTATTGAGTTCATAGCATCAACACGCAAAGACTTACGTCTCATTAGGATCCTCACTTGGCGGTCGTCCGCGCACAACTTGTAGTAGTAGAAGTAAAGTTGTTGCACGGAACGACCTAGACCATTCCCACAGTCCAGACCGCCAAACTGGAGGCTGGCACGATGCGACCGGCAGGGCCCTGAACGAGAACGGCTAAAAATGCATAAAGTTTATGTTTTTGATATGATATGAAAGCGGCAGCTTAACCTTGCATATTGTCTAATCCAAAAGAAAGCAAGCAAAGAAAAAAACACAATAAATAACCTACCATCAACATCCGTGGGAGGGCGGCGTTCACAATCGTGAACTAATTGTCCGAGTCCGAATTGGGGTAATTGACATCAGCCAGAGCCGCCACAAACTTCGGGCAGCGGAGATTGACAATCCTTCTGAAAAAAAAACTATAAGTCATCGATCGTTAAGTCATCGATTAGTCATCGCAAAACAAAGTGAAATAAAAAACAATTTTACTTTTAATTGTCAGCATGATACCGGGAAGTTCGATCATTATTAGGGATCCTGAAACACTCCAACACATAGTGGGAAAGACGCGCCCCTGCCAGCTATGAGTGTCAGTAATGCATTTTTCATGGTACAAACCTGACTTTCTCCTATTTGTGCAAATATCTGAGAAAAATATTCCCACTTTTTCTAAATCTTCGCAATCGTCGAAACATACCTCAGAATGCATGACAGCATGACGATTCAAAGTTCCAGTCCACAATCAGAGGAAATGGCTCATTCTTGCGAACAATTGGCGAACTGCTCGGAAGTTTCTGTCCTGTCGTTGCAAAAGACTGCGGCACAATCGCGTTTCATTATCCTGTTGAGAATAACAAGAATTATCCAAAAAATCAGAACATTATGCATTTAGTCGCAAATACATATATCGATTGCAGGTACACCATACGATAATAGAAAGAGATTTTGTGTAAAATAGGGAAATGCACTGACCGACCTAAAATTAGCCTAAATTTCATTCAATTAGCGCGCAAATGGCGCTCTCGTGGCGCACACGTAATGCATTTTGGTGCGGGAAACACCCCCAAACTGTTGCGGGAAACACCCCCAAAACGTTGCCGAAAGGGTGCGGAAATGGTGCGGGGCGCAACAAGCACCATTTCCGCACCGTTTCCGCACCTTTTCGGGAAACACTTTGCGCGCCATTTATATTCCGCGCGCATTTTGTTTCCCATTCCTTTGCGGCGCGCATTTTGTTTCCCGAAATGGTGCGGCGCGCAACTCATCGGCTCTCAGTGATATCTCTGAAGAAGTCTTTACAACTCGCCGTAAGATTAACCCAAATAATGCGAGAAACTAAACTGAGATTTCCACCGATTAAACAAGAAAAAAAAAGATTATCATAAGGTAATATTCCCAAACACACCTCAAATCCAGCGATTCAACTGCATATCCAACATTCCCTCAGAAAGACGAGCGGAACGATAGAAATTTTCTCCCAAGACTAGCTTTGCGGAAGTTCCGTCCTTCATAATGCACACGATAAATCCATTGTCCAAGTAGATGTGTGAAACACTTAAATTAGATTATAAGTGAATAAAAAAATAAGTCTGAATTACAATGACAAGTTCATTTAGACAAATGAGAAACAATAAACGAAGTTTCGTGTTCAGAGCCAGAATTGTCTAAATATGTGTGAAAACAACGATTATAATAATAAGCATTAACCTAGTTAAACATATTGTTGGTGTCTTTAGTGAAATGTACCTAATCAAGATAAATCGATGTGAAACAGAAAAAATTTCGAAAATTGAAATATTAGCATGTCTGTCTGCAAATTTACATGTGAACGTTTATGCTAATTTAGGGGTCGGGTCATAGGGCAGACACGGGCAGACTGGCAGACACGCAGAGAGTAGGTAGTCGGAGTACTTTTCAAAGCGATACAATTCGCATAGATAGGGCCCGTTATCTAACTTTTCCAAAGTTATCTTATTTGTATTAGAAACAATTTATTGATAAATATACTAACTACTCATTCATCGAACAATTAGGAAATATCATATGAAGGTTTATTAAAAGACGAGTAACGTACATAATAAAAGTATGCTAGTATGCACAATTCCATGCTATTTTCTGGTTTTAATTCGCGAGTTGTAATTTATATTTTAAATACTCAAAGGTAAGATTTTCATACTCACATTGCAGCAATTTTCCAGTTCCATTCTGTGTATTTAATAAATGATCACGAAAGAAATATCACTCGGATCGACAAAAACACCGTATGGAGGTTGAATTCTAAATAACAAATATATTTATCTCTAAAACACACCAATTTTCTAGTGGAATTTTTGTTGCAAAACTCATAAAAGAATGTCCGGAAAATGTTTAATCATACGCATACAGTTTTGAGCAAATAAACAAAACAACACTCCAGTGGTCAGACTCGAACCCACGATACTTTACTCCTGCCAGTGCGCTTTACCACTGAGCTATGAGCGCACGGTAAAGATTTCCGGGATCCCTTAGGTGTCACTTTCTGTTAACGATCAAGGAAATATCAGATACAGTATTTGCACGCCAAGGTACCTGCATATTATTACTATATAAGGTGTTAGCTTAATTCTGACCTTTTCAGCATTTTCGAAACAGATTATTCGGACACTTCATCTGAAGAACATCGGCATGACCAATCCACATACATCCGTGACAACAATTTGTCAGGCAAGGTCGCCAGCCCTGAAAAAAATAAAACTAATCAATACATGTATTTCACTTCAATCACATAATTTGTTCTGTTCAGAGAAAGTGTCCATTTTTCGAAATTATCTTATTTCAAGCTGTTAAATTATAACATTTACGTTATGATGTACTATAAGCGAGAATACTAGAATAGTCCACCATGTGGTTCTTGAGTTACGCGAAATTATGCAAGAAAATAGAAAATTATGACAGAAAGTTAGTACCAAGATTATCGATTGTATTTATCGACAACATACGATAATATGTAGGAGATGATGTGTAAAATAGAGAAATGTACTTACCTATTGTGACCGCAGCTCAAAGTCGGCGATTGAATAATTTCTACCTTCTTCGCACCATAGCGGTAAAATTGCACCCTCATTTCCACTCGAGGAATTTATCACACTAAAAAGTGGGATTTAATATAAGCAATGGAGCATTCTCAACTGTTATTTGTTACCAAAATTAGCCCAATTTTTTGTTAGCACATCAATGGCGCTCTTGTGGCGCACATGTAATGCATTTGTGTGCGCATGTGTGTTCAACGCCTGCGCATCTTTACATATGTGTGCCAACTAGAATTGCACAAGTATGGAAATGTGTACTGAATTTCAGACTGACCGAGAGAAGTATATGTTGTACTAACATTGAATAGTGGGGGCCAATTCCCACTATTCACTGCCACAGATCCAAATCCATATAAAGGGTCGATCGACATGTAGTCGGTCGGGTTCGGATCACGCAGCTGGGGACTGGAAAAGTAGACCGATAAATTAATGACAGCGTTGAAGAACTTTTTATAACGAGGATTCCTCTAGGCCTCTAGCTATGACGATTAAACATAAAATAATAAAAATTGTCATAAGATACTATGTCAAACACACCTTAAATCCAGCGGTCCAGTTTCATTTCAAGCATTCTCCCAGTAATCGAGCGGAACGGCACAAATCTTCCTCCGAGACGATTTTCTCAGAAGCTCATTCCTTCAATAGGACATTTCCATTATCCAAGTAGATGCGTGAAACACTGAAATTAGGTTATAAGTAAATACAATGATGTTTTAGGTACGTCAATCAATCTAATTAGGTTCACATGGAGAAGAAAACAAAGAAAGCAGTCGCGTGTTCAAATATTAAAGAAAAAACAAGAACAGGAATCATAACATTTGTTAATTACATATTGATGATAAATTGATGAAATATATCCAATCTATATAAATCGATATGAAACCAAAAATTTCGAAAATTGAAATATTAGAATGTCTGGCTGCAAATTTGCATGTGAAAGTTTATGCTAATTTAGGGGCCGGGGCATAGGCCAGACACGGGCAGAGACGCAGAGAGTAGAAAGAACGGAGTACTTTTCAGAGCGATGTAATACGAACAGATATAGAGAACCATTCTCTAACTTTTCCAAGGTTATCTTATTTCTATTAGAAACAATTGATTGATAGATATATAACTATTCATCGAACAATTTTAAACATCATGTTCATGTGAAGGTTTATCAAAAGATGAGTAGCATTATGCACAATTCCATGCTATTTTCTGGTTTTAATTCGCGAGTTGTAATTTATATTTTAAATACTCAAAGATAAGATTTTCATACTCACATTGCAGCAATTTTCCAGTTCCATTCTGTGCATTTAATAAACGGTTTCGCACGTAAGAACAAAAGCAGATGTGGGTGTGGAGCTGTGGAGGTTGAATTCTAAATAACAAATATTATTATCTCTAAAGCACACTAATGTTCCAGTGGAATTTTTGTTGCAAAACGCATAAAAGAATGTATCTAAAATATTTAACTCTACGTATGCAGTTTTGCGCAAATAAATAAAAGAATGCTCCAGTTGTCAGACTCGAACGCGCGATATATTTCTCCTGTCCGCGCGCTCTACCACTGCACTATGAGCGCACGCTCAAAATTTCCAGGGCCACTTTCGGGGAACGATCAAGAAAATATCATAATTATTATTATATAAAGTATAAACCTTTTCCAGCGTTTTCGAAACGCATTCCAAAACATTCGGACACTTCATCTGAAGAATATCGTTCAGCAAGGCAGCAAAAATTTAGAAAATTGAAATATTAGCATGTCTGGCTGCAAATTTACATGTGAAAGTTTATGCTAATTTAGGGGCCAGGGCCAGACACGATCAAGATACACATATCCGTGACATCAATTTGTATCAGCGAAGTTCGTAGGCCCTGAAAAAGAAAACCAACCAATAAAAGGTTTCACTTCAATCACATAATTGGTTCTGTTCAGAGAAAGTGCCGAGATTTCGCATATAAGCTGAGAGTTCACTGTTATAATACTTAATTTATGATGCATTTGATTATTTATTTAAACTAATGCTTACAAGTGTTTTCTTTCAATTTCTTCTGACAATAAGTGCCATGTCTACACTCTTCGGCATTAGATCATAATCATAAATCGAGCAGTTTCCAAGAAAAGCATCGATTACTGTATTCATTTCGTACTGAAGCCCTCCAATGGAAAAACTCCTAAATGATTATTTTTCAATTATTAATTTAACGAAGCTGGGGTTTGAATGTGTTTTACATAAGTTTGCCGAAAACTTTGGTATATGTTTTCTGCAAATGTCCACGACTGGTAACATCAGCAAACTAATTTTGTTTTCCGGTCCCAGTGCAGGGAAATAAGTGAAGAGAAGGAAACGACCAAATAACAAAACTTCTTGGAATACTGACCGATACATCCAACGGGTTCCAGAATGTGTTACAGTATCCGACCAATCACCAGACACTACAGAGAACAGACAGGTCAGGTTCAGAAT
The DNA here is from genome assembly GCA_036852015.1 of Pelodera strongyloides. Lineage (NCBI taxonomy): Eukaryota > Metazoa > Nematoda > Chromadorea > Rhabditida > Rhabditidae > Pelodera > Pelodera strongyloides. Next base: position 113,321 of record JAANDG010000370.1, on the reverse strand, counting down.
ATACAGACACCCTAAAAATAAAATGCGCATAGGACATTCAATGAAGAGTATAGCCGTATAGCACAAAAATCGTGCTTTTAGGTTCATCGTTCATGTTACTTATTAGTAATCAATTCTCTAATCATAAACTATAAAAGTGGCAACGGTAACATTGCATTTGTTTGTAATCATAGGACTGTAACTGAGAGCTACTTACAAGCGTGGTTCCGGCTCGTCAAAATAGCTCAATATCAAAATCGCAGCAGGACACGAGTCCCATCTCGTCAGCGTCAGACACAAGACTCCAACATTCACGGTTCTCCAATCAAAACCGGGCCAATTTCTAAATCAGTCACATTTAATGCTTCGTTTACTACATTATGATTTTGTGAAGTACGTAAGCTGATCACTATATTCCTATATAGACCTTTTCAGAGTGTCATTTGGCAATAGAAACTCACAATGAAACCAGAGCCTTCAGCAAGTACAGTTATCGGCATACTGTAACTATTCCACGAAAGCGCCATTGCAATATTCGGGTATTCTCCACATTCTGACGGCAACACTTGGGGATCTGGTTTTCAAAACCTTAAATTGGACCGTAGAGTTTCTAATTTGAATAATTCCACGCATAAAAGTGCCTCATTCAGACTTTTCATAATTCCTACATTCTACATAAAAAGTGGCAAATCGTGAGAAGAATATTCCAGTAAATAAACAAGAGACAATAAGTGATAATATAGATTCAATTTTAATGATGGCTACCTCAAATTCCAGTTTTCGCACGAAGTCAATGGGAAGCAGGGAAGGTATCAGACGATCAGACCAAAGTTGATTGACAGCTCCACACCAGGAACATATTCAGGGACCATACAGCATACAAAGGGTATCTCAGAGACGGGTAGATTCGAGATGGATCCTATAACCGATTGAAGTTAATTAGCATGAAAAGATTGAAAAGTAGCAAATGGTATAACCGGTCGCCTCAAAGTCAAGGCACAAGCTAACAAAATTTACAGGAGTTTACATTGAACATTCAACAGAAAACTCCCCAATATTTACGGAGTTCCTAAGCTTCATAAAAAGACAGCTAAAATGCGATTCATCACTGCGGCGAAACATAGTTCCTTGAAAAATCCTGCTATACTTTTGCAAAAGATCTTGAAGCATTTCCGTAACCAGTTTAGAAACTACTGTAATGCTAGTAATAACTGGAATACACAAAAATTTAACTTTATCTCTATAGATAACTCCTTGTCTCTCACCAATTCCACAAGAATCCATAGATTTAAAAAGATAAAGGTAGTCGACTTTAGCAGTCTATTCACCAGCCTTCCTCATGCTTGTATTATAGATAACATTTTTGCTTTAATAGATCTCTGTTTTAATAACTCGGTTAAGAGCTTTATTAATGTTGGTTTTAAAAATACATACTATACGGACATTCTCTCCGACAGTTGCTATTCTAGAAATGAAGTAAAACATATAACTAAATATATAGTTAAAAATAGTTACCTTATCTTTCAAGACATATTATTCCATCAAGTTATAGGGGTCCCACAAGGGGGTAACGCATCCCCGCTTTTGGCTGACCTTTCACTAGCCATGATCAAATTCAATTTTTTCAAACAATCTCCTAATAACGCTCTCAGCTATCATTTGTCTATACACAGATATATGGATGACATAGCAATCTTCTATAATGACGACACATTAGCTACCCGATTTATCAACATGTATCCTGATGCCCTTAGTTTGGAACCGGCTAATACTAACGACCATTCAGCCGCTTTCCTTGACCTTTTTCTCACCAGATCCATAGAGAGATGGTCGGTTAATCTGTATAACAAAACAGACGATTACACGTTTGAAGTTATACGCTTTCCAATGTTTGATAGTTCCATCTGCAACCGCATCAAAATAAACTGTATACAAGGTGAACTCATAAGAATACATAGATGTACTTCATCTCTTATTAACTTTAAAACTAAAATACAAGAATTTTACAAAAAACTACTAAGTAATGCGTACCCAGTTCTAGTTATTACGTCAACATTCAAAAAAGCTTTCCACAAATACCCTATAATCACACATAAATATGGTATCAGTACTAAATATCTCTGCGCTTGGGTAGACACCCACATGATCTGAGCACCTTTCTCTTTTCCTCTGCCTATTCTTCACACCTAGTACCGTAGTAGTTACACCGCAACGCGCGCTCTACATAATTTTACACTGCGAGGCGGTTTACTAGCCACTTCTCCAGTATGGACATCGTCGACTGGCCATGCAACTCTGATATTCTCATTATTCCCGCCCTGTATTAACAATTATAAGGTAGGTAATATCGTTATATTTTCTAAATTCTTTTATACATTTATAATACAGCCTCTACTAGGTTTCAGGCAAGATCAGTTCCAGGATTGCAGGTAAGCGTTTCTTACATTTTCTTTTATAACCACTATATTATATATTAGTACTATTATATTATATTACAATATTATTTCCGTCCTTATCATCACTCTTCGCCATCCTCTATTCCTCCTTTATCTCTGAAGCTATGGCCGTCGTACTGACGAGACCCCACCATAGTAAAAGTCCTCGTATACGACAGGGGTCGAAACGGGGTCCCATATTCATTTATGGGTCTCATCTTTATCTTGACTTTCAGTTCATGTATAATTTTGTAATGTTATTTCCTTTAATACCTTACCTTGAATACCTTGAAGACCGTTATATCAGCTGTTGGCTCGCCAACAGCGCAGGTCGCAACTACGCCATGAAGACCTGCATCTTGCGATGCGATTCCATGCACGTCCAAATGATTTAACCATCGGGTCTGCCCATCTCGTTGGCGGTCGCCCTTGAGGACGCTTGTAATCGCGGGGACGCCATTCTGTGACCCGAGTGGTCCATCGATTGTCATTTCTACGAATGACATGACCAGCCCATCGATGTTTCGAGCTGTATATCCTATCAATTATATCATCTACGCCGGACTTTTCTCGAAGTGTGACGTTTGACATACGATCCCGGAGACGCGTGCCTACCATCTTACGCTCCATGGCTCTCTGGGTGACAAGTAAGGATTCTTCGTCTTTCTTTGTCGTGCACCAAGTTTCGGAAGCATAGGTCATTGCTGGCAGCACATGCGTGTTAAACACCTTGGCTTTCACTTCTTTTGACAGCTTCACATTGGTGAGTACATCTCGTAGCTTCCAGAAAGCCTTCCACCCAGACTGTTTACGCCGAGAGAGTTCGGCGGTGAGGCTGTTGCTGGGGTTAACCTCGCGTCCAAGGTAGACATACTTCCCGACCTTTTCGAGCGTGCTGTTGCCAATGCGTATATCTGCACCGCCGTTTGGACAATAATCGTTAGCCATCCACTGCGTCTTGCCTGGGTGGGCCTCAAGACCGATTAGCGACGTTACTCGAATTAGTTCGTCTAGGTTTTTCTGCAGTGTACATGGGTCTTTGGCTATAAGAACCACATCGTCGGCAAACAGTAAGAACTGTAGTGTTTCGCCGTCAATGTCATAACCACCGGACATGTTGGCGTCTCTCAAAGCACATTCCAGAGAAGCAGAAAACAGAGTGGGTGAAATGACATCCCCTTGTTTGACTCCGCGCTCAACGGGCACCGTAACTGGTGTATGAAGGAGTTGGATGTCCGTGGCACACTGGGTATACAGCTCGTCTATCATAGACACGTATCTCTCTGGCACTGCGTGATGTTTCAGAGCATTGAGGACCGCCTGCTTCTCAACCGAATCAAACGCCTTCTTGAAGTCGACAAACAACATACAGAGGGGTATCTTGTACTCCCTAGACCGCTCGATAACTTGACACACAGTGTGAATGTGGTCAATAGTCGAGTACCCGCCTCGAAAGCCTGCCTGCTCTCTTCTATTGCCTTCTTCCAGCCACTTGCTGATTCGGTTCAAGATGACGCGAGAAAACAGCTTTGACAGCTGTGACATCAACGCAATTGGACGATAGTTGTTTATGTCCTCTTTGCTTCCCTTCTTGTGGATCAGGATGGTGTTACTACCTTTCCAGTTCTCAGGGACGATTTTCATTGAGAGGATATTGTTGAACAACCTGCAAACCGCGGATAGAGCGGACTTTGGAGCGTACTTGAGGAGATCAATGGAAATGCCATCATTGCCAGGAGCCCTGTTATTAGGCATTCTCTTCAAAGCATGTTCAACCTCGCTCTCCAAGAACTCCGGCACGTCCTCATTCACTTCAATGCCTGATTTCGGAACACGCTTCTTCGAAGCAAAGAGATCCCCATAGAAATCTTTGATGATATCGGCAATATCCTGGATCTTGGTCTTCAAAGTACCGTCTTTGTCCATCATGGCCACAGTTGCCTCCTTATGCAAGGAATAGCGTTGGCGTACTTTCTTTATGGACATAAGACGCTCGGCCGCTTCGAGAGCTTTAACCTCGTTAAAGCTCTTATAGTCTGCTTCAACCATCTTTCGTAGGTCGCGACTGAGGCTCTGTACGTTTTGACCCTGATGTAGCCTTTTTCGTCTCTCACGGATCAATTCAATGGTCTTTGACGTCAGTCTTTCTCTAGGATGAGCATGAATGACCGGCCTTGCCTCAGCTGATGCCCTCGCCAATTCCCGGCTCAGTTCGGAGTACGACTGAGGTGAACCGTACCTCGACCAGTCCACTTGGTTCATTATAGCACGGGCTAGACCCGGATCAACGTCTCCACGCCTGGAGGTGCGCCTTCTGAACTTAACAGAACCAAAGTTGATGATGGACTTGACCAAGCGGTGATCTGAACTTGAGCCGCACCAGCTTCTACCGACGATCTTACAGTCAACGACCCGATGGGCGTCGTTGCAAAGGACATAGTCCAGCTGTTTCTTTGCACCTTGCGGGCTCTGCCACGTCCAAAGTCTACGCTTTCGTTGTTGGAACATGGTGTTCAACACGTACATGCACTGACTTTCCGCAAAATCTGCTAGCCGTTGACCACGGTCATTACGGGTGTCTGCAGCGTAGTGCCCAACGTACGTCTCCCCATCGTCCCTGGGACCGATGGACGCGTTGAAGTCACCGACGACAAGCTTGACATGTGCACGACTGTTCGTCAGTTCTCGCTCAATGTCGTCATAAAGCTCCTCCACGACCTCGTCGTCATACTCGCTGGTGGGAGCGTACACGTTAACAACGGTGAATGTCACACGTTTCACTTCGCCATGAAGGACCGCCACACGCGGGCTGACTGCTCTCATATCGCTGACATATGGCAGGTATTCTGGGGGGACTATGAAGCCCACACCGCCAGACCTCGACCTCTCCTCTCTGGCTCCAATGAGTACACGATGGCCACTGTGCCAGGTCTTGCACTTGCTCTCCTTGGACCGCGTCTCTTGGATAGCAACGGTGCCAGCGTTCACATTATCGAGCTCGCCGATCAACTGATCGACATCAGCGTCCTTGTGCAGCGTCCGGGCGTTAAACGTAGATATATGAAAATAGGAAAAATTATGGTTCCCTACGGCCGTGAGATTGCTATAGCACCCCTGCCTTGCGGCGCACGGAACTCGGGGTCTTTGCTGATTTGACTTTGACATAGTTGGTTTTGGCAATACGTCCTGCGGGTGCCAATCTTCTCGCAGGACGCCCGCTCATTTCGCCGGCATTACCCGTTTCACCCCTACGGTGCGTTGAACCATGAGCATAGGATTGTAGGGGTCCTTTAATACACCATTCTTTATTGGCAGTTCACTGAGAAAGAACAAGAGGGTTACCTTTTGTACAAAATAAATCGTTGACGTATTGATGACGTTGACGGCATTGACAAGCACTGACTCGGTATTGCCTTGGGTGAGCAAACCACAAGACAACCAGGCATAGAAACTGCAAAGAAAATGTATTTAGCGATATATCTCGAGACATCATATGGCAAACACGTTCTCCACAAATTTCACAAACATGCAGTATATGTTTCTAGCACTGCGAAGCCCATCCCCATCGCCGCGCAAAAAAGCGCGGCACAATCGCGCGCACCGCCGTGTTATTACTATTTTCACTCTTTTTCTGCGCGGCGAGCAGAGGTGCATAGGTGTTTGGACGCTTGTCTGGCTAAATACTAACTGCAAATTTTTCAACCGCGCAACAAAAATAGAATGCTAGACTTTAGGCCCCAAAATGAACCCATCACTTCATTGTTTTTATCTTCATAAATTGATGGAAAAATGAGACTTACCACACAAAATATTCGCGAAACACATGGAGAAAAACATCAAAAACTTCCTTGTAGTTTCCTTTCCCACTCCGACGATAAAACACACTATCACATCACTGAAATTGATTCGTTCAAAGAATAGCAATACCAAAGGATCGAACCACACTGACCACTTACCATTGTTTTAGGCCGATGTCACAATGTACATCAAGTACATGTGGACCCATGATTGAAAACTGCCATTTCTGACCTTGATTGGAACTCCAAATCTCTAAATGATCATTAGCATTTTCAATAGCTTATTATTAGTACTCATATCATGTATTCATGCTTACCTTGCTCATAACTGCAAAAAAAGAGCAAGACGTCCATCAACAGTCGAAAATAACAAAGAACATCGGAACCTCCTGAAAGGTAATAATTATGAAGATTTCACCTAAAAGCCGTTTAGCGTATAATTTAATCCACACAATAAAAATAAAGTATAAGCAAAAATCTTACCTTACATCCAATCCGGGCGATTAAAAAAAACGAAACATCAATAAAATACGACATCCACTGAGAGAAAGGTGATCAATGTACATTGGGAGTGGCAGTATTACGTTATAAAGCTTCTTTTTTTGCTTTTTTTTTTTTTTTTTTTTTCTTTTTTTTTTTTTTTTTTTTCTTTTTTTTCTTTTTTTTTCTTTTTTTTTTTGATTAAGCCCACATACCCAAAATATGTACATAAAAACAGTCGCTCGTTGAAAGAAATTCACGACTCCTGAAAACACAAATAGTCGTTTCATATTGGCTATATCACGGTAAACTTTGCCTACGAAAAAACGGGCGGGCCCATGAATGGCACCCACGCTGCGCACCGTCCGAGCTTCCCCATTATCGGTGCCACATCCATGTGAGTGAAACCAATTCAAATATGCCATCAGGAACACGTGAGATTAGTTTCGGATACTTAACAACATAAAAATCGGCGTGCTAATGGCACCCTTACGGCGTGTAAGCGGCACCCTTACGGCGTGATAATGGCGGGCAAGTTGTACTCCATTTCCATCCCTCGTGCATTTTTGCACGCGGTCACGTTGCCAGATGGATTTTGCACGCCGAAAGGTTGCCGCTTGCACACCAACTTTCGTCCGTGGAGCATAAGTACGTTGTTTAAGCAAACTCACATCCATATACTACATAATATCATAAAAGCAACGACGAAAGCTTCACGGTGGATAACGAGCACACCACAATCTGAAAATAATCCAAAGTAGATGTTTTTGTCCTTTATTCTACTCTAAGCCTCTGAAAAGCTGCCATGTCGCCACTAGCCCATGAACACCTTAATATGCCTAGTACAATGCGTCGAACCGTGAGAACGAAGTATTGTCTTATTAAAACTAATTTTTAGTTAATCAAAATCACCAAAAAAAGAAAATAAACTCACATTGCCCAAGGACCCTCGTCACATTTCAATCCTCTTTTGGCAGTTCCGAAGCCCTTCCGTCCCCGATGAAGTCGAAGGGATCAGATCGGTCCAGGTCCAAGTTGATGCCCAACAATTGACTCACTGAAAGATTACAGTATATGCAACTAAAACAAGAAACTAGCAAATAAAATGAAACTTCGGCAATCTATAGGTATAGGATTGGTATCTGGTACACAAGGAAAATAGATTCGGGCTGTTTAATTTCTCCGCACTTTTAGCCCATTGAATGCATACTTTTCCACCGGAATTCAACAACTAATAAGCAACAAGAACACTAGAAACAGTTAAGATGGCCAATATTGTTAGCTAAGAAATTGAGTTACAAAACAAACCATGTCTCATAAATTCTACAGCAGAGTCGCTCGGCTCGGCTTCAGGAGGTCCTAAAAATTTTTGCACCATTACTATACGTTAGATACAGGGTGATACAGGGTGCACCGCATAGTGCTGTACCAAAAATATTCGAGTAAGATATTCAAAATATTCGAGTAATATTAAGTGAATCGATTCGCCTACTGCTCAGGACCTCTGCGGAACATGTCATAAGCAAACCTTGAAATTGTACTTTGAACTCCCTTGAATTAAGGTGCACGCTATTGAAGCGTAAAACAAATTTTTAAAAAAATTTTTTTAGTGAAAACCTTCGAGTGCGTTGGCAACTGTGGCGATCAGTTGCTCGACTGTGTCCACGACTCCATGCACTCTGTCGATGGACTCCTCGATGGACTCTAAGAAATACAGAAAATAAATTACATAAAGGTAAAATCACAAGTCAAGGTCCAGCTTCACGCACCTAGGCAGGTGGGTATGCACCTACTCAGAATGCACCGGTAAAAATGTCACTTTGTCTTGTTACGCTTTGAAAAACTTTACCGTCAATGTCATTAGTCAATGAAAATTAGAAAAATGATAACAAACCAGTGAGTGTGACATCCCTGACGATAGTTCGAGGCGATGCACAATCAGCTGAAAAGGAAAAATGCATGATCTGATTGGACAACTTTCAAGATAATTGTGATGAAGAGAAGAGGGAGAGAGAGAGAGAGAGAGTCACGCCTGAGAGAACCAGTCGTGTGTAGGGGAAAGCGAGACAGAGACAGAGAGAGAGTCGTCTATTCTAGAGAGAGAGAGAGAGAGAGAGAGAGAGAGAGAGAGAGAGAGCGAGGGAGAGAGGGGGGAACACAGAGAGAGCGGCCAGAGACAGATAACTTAATTTCATTCAAAAACTCACAGTCGGTTACGAAGGAGCAGGCGGCTTCACTTTGGACAGGTGTGGACTCCGCTAAATTACAAAGCATTCGTAATTTAAGCCCATACAATACCATTCACCGAAAAATAAGCAAAAAGATAGATGAAAGATAATAACAAATGTTTGCTTACCAGGTCCAACGTTGCGGGCATCGGAGGTGGGAAGGTCGGAAACTGAAGTCATTTAAAACAATGAACTGAATGCAATAGTGCTGAGCTGATTGTGTATTGAAACACAAAGATATGAAATAGCCGAAAGAAAATCCGCGTAGAATTAAAAACAATATTTAAAAATTTTGTAATGTCTTTCTCTTTTTAGTTGGGGGCTACTATTGCCTGCACACGACAATTCATATTATTTCGTTTTAGAAAAGAATAGCAGCTTTTTGTTTTCTTTTAAGCAAATAGGAAAACGAAATACATACAGTAGTGATCCGCGCCGTGCATGTAGCCTCGCACAATCATAGTGTCGAATTCATAAGGGAGCTCTGCTTCTAAATAATGAACATTATCTGAAAGAAATTGAAACACAACACTATCGCCGCGAACAAAATGCGGGTCCGCCAGAGCGTACAAGCGAGCAGCTCCATTTGGCCCAAAAGCGAACCTCCTTCCAGTTGATGCGCAGCGCGCGCGAGAGGGGCGCCCCAAGTGATCCACGTGAGCGCCCAATGTTCTGGCGCACCTGCTGCGCACCGCAAAAACCCCTCTTTTTGTGCGCGGCGATGACGCGGAACTACACTCTACACTTGACACCTATTCACTCGCTAAATGTGATTTTATTTTGAATTTTGTTTTGCCTGATCCCTCATTTCCCACAAATTTGTTTAGGAACTGGTTTTTTTTTGGAAAACCAGAAAATCGCTCCGTGAACTAATATATTAATCAGTAATCCAGTTTGCAATCGAGTGACTATTGATTTGGAAGCTGATTTACAGGAATTTATGCTAGTTTCTGCTTACCTAAACCGGAGACTGAATGGTCGTCTTCTCCTCTGGATCTCTTTGTCGGGCTCACTGGAACGACGTCTTCTATGTCGAGTGTCAAGCCTAAAATATATTTACCTTTACTCGATTGACTCAGTCCAAATTCAAAAAAATGCAATTATAACTGTATCTGGGTCTCTCGCGTATTTCGCTCTAAAGCTGTGGCTCAACTTAAATAAATGAAATTTCTTACTTCTCTTGTGTGCCTTACGACCGGCGGCAGTAGTCTCTTCTGCTACAACTGAAATAGAAAACAAACTGTTAGAAGTAGGACAATGAGCGCAATTTTGTTTCATCGTAAGTATTTTTTTTTCGTTGCAAGTGTCGTTTGGTGATTAACTAATCGAGCCGAACAAGAAATCTTGACTATTTGAAGTCAAAATGCTCATTTCTATAACACTACACAAATTTCGGAAGAATAACGCGTATTTCTCTGAAACGAACCACTCTCAGGTCTTGTTTTTGGAGCAGCCTTCTTGCCCGAAGAAACATCACTCTTGGGAGCTGAAAATATATAATTACAATTAGAAATGTGGTGCACCAATGGAGTCACCTATACGTAAGTGGTAACACTCTTTCCGTTTACTATGAAAGCAGACACTCTTATACAATTCTTTTCATTTCACACAGTTTGAATCTGTTTACGTCACTAGAAAAACGCTGTACTATTTACTATTCCGGTCACTGTTTGCCACAAGACTATTGATAAAATTATGTCATATTACTTTTATATTGTCTATGATTATATTCATACAGTGTAGTACATTTCCTTCTACATAACGCCGAAGTTTTCCTACCCTTTTTCCTCTTAAAGATCGACTTCACTCGACTCCAGATTCCCTTCTTTTTCTTTTTCTTTTCGACTGAAGAATCTAAATGTGATACCAAATCTCGAAATAAAATGGAAACATTTGCTTTTGCTGATAAACTAGAGCCATTTTTCTCTAAGCTTCCATAATTACGGTGTTGAATATCGCAAGCCACCGGGTAATGCAATTGTACTCAAGGAATACGATTTTGCACAGCGTAGCCCCATCGCCTAATAAAGCAAGAAACCTGACTAAGCAAGTGAAAAGGCCGTAGGATGCAAAACGATGGTTATATTCAGGTGGAATTAGTTCATATTCTGAGAAAATGTCAACATTTTCGTGTTCCATTTCCTTGACTTTCACTATCCATCTAGTCTACAATTTACTCACCCAATTGCACGTGGTTGCTCTCCTGTCCATTCACGTCGAAATCGGTGTCTGAATTAATAATAATCAAATGAATGATTGAATATGCAGCCTAAAAAGATAATCTGACAGGCTTTTCCTTTTTAGCAAACTAGGCTTTCCGAATCTGCAGACTTCGAAAAAACAACTTTAGATCAAATACAAAGGTGCTAAGGAAAAAATAACTCTACCGGAGTGAGTTGATCGGCTTCCTTCCACGCGCTCCTCGTCCAGACCTTAATTATATAAATTTGAATTCCGACTACAACGCATAAAAACTGGTTCGTTGAAAACAAATTGTAACGTATTTCCAGCTCCCGGTCATAAATGAGATGCAAAGAACTGAAAAAACTACGTTCCCGGATGCGCAGCGCACCGAGCACCATGCGCGCAAATTGGAGTGCGCGCAAAGCAAGCCGCGCCGTTGGGAGTGCGGGCGTAGTCAGACGAGTACTGCGGCAGAGGGGGTGGACCCAATGGCGTGGTTGGTAACCTGCGCGGTGCCTTGCTTGGGGAATTCAACCGCGCAACACAACCTCGGCCAAGAATGCAATTGGTCTATATACAATTGCCCTAGGGTCTATGTCCGCTGGTGATAAATTAAAACTTCATACCCAGATAATCCGCTGTACGCTCTTGAGCGCATCTTCTCTTGACACGGGAGCGACCTTCCACAAACAAGTCATCCAGCGGGTGCATCTCCAGGGATCCTAAATGTTATTCTTTGCAGAATAATTAGTGAATCCATTGGAACTGTTAGTCAGCATCAAAGTAGGTAAGTACAAAGTAAAGTCACAGGAAAGTGAAACCCCAGGTTATTTTCCGAAAAACCCCGATTCTTTCAGAAAACCCCGATTTCGCCCCGATTTTTCTCCAAAAACCCCGATTTCGCCCGGATCAATGCCCGATTTTTTAAGGCACTTGATCGCTGCGAAATCGGGGTTTTTCGTTTTCCATGATATATATATATATATTATATATATATATATATATATTATATATAAATATATATATATATATATATATATATATATATATATATATATATATACATTAGAATTCTTACTCTTCCGGTTTCCTTCTCTAGCAATCCTATCCAGGAACTCTTCACTGCTTTCGCCCATCAGAATATCGTCCATGCGGGTGTCTGAAATGAAATACGTTTTTTATATAGTTTACAAGAAATAACAGGTCAATTAATAAGAGCTTGGTATTGATATGTGACGTACAATTCCCATTCCTATCCAATACACTTGCGTCCATATCCATCTCGGCCGAGCCATTATCCAAGGGTTCGGCATCTAAAATGAAAAGCATCAACCAATCAAATGTAAGCTAAAATACTTAAATTGTCTTTCTTGGTCATATTAGTTAGTCCTATGTGGATGCAAGTGACATATATAGTTGTTTCTTTTTAGAAATTTTTGCACTTTTTACATGGCTTTTTACATGGCCAGTTAAAGGGACGAAAAATATTTCTCAATTTATTTACTTGTACTGTTCGGCCAGCTACTGTAGTCAGCAACGTCAAAATACATTTTTACGGTTTATATCCGTCCATTTGCAATCTTTCTTTGCATAGTAATGTTTAAACAAATGAAGATCATTACTACGATTATGACAAGGCGTAAAAATAACTCTACGAGTACTAGACGCAAAGAAACGCGATTTTTTACAGTAATATTTCTGAAATTCCGGACATTCTGTGCAAGCAAATTGAGGAATTATTTTTCCCGTGGCCCTGTCCCTTTAATAACTGCCTTTTATAGACGGTGTTCTAAATCGTCTAAATTGGAAACACAAAACAAGTATCTGTTACCAAAAACTCCTCTATCAAAGTCGACTTCACGGTCCTGTACATCCTGGACGATGTCCATTCCTTCGTCACCGACACCGAGAAGGCCGTCCAAATCTAGAACACGGTTTCTTCTTTATAAAAAACGGTGAATGAAGGTTGCGAAATGCACATATGTCCAGAGAAAAATATCTTTTTTTCAGCAAAAAAAAACGAGATGTAAAAAAAAACTACTGACCCGGGACCCTGAGCGAAGAGAACGTAAACGAGCCAGTGTCAATTACAATCGACCTTGCAGTATCTTGGGCATTCTGATTGGCTAGAGGCTCGTACCACCCAGACAAGATCGACGATTCTAAACGATGGACATTAGGTAATGAACTTATTGTACAGATTAAAAAAGCACATATTAGTCCATACAAGTACGTTCGATTGTCGAAATAGTTCAATTGCCAATTTGTGACGTTGGTTTATTTTTATACGATGCAATACACAAACGGAGGAAGCGTGGCGCAAGCGCCTTGCTCCAGGCCACCGGTCGTTGGTTCGATACCGGCCCGGAACCCCTCCACACCATCAAAGGTGTCAAAATTGGTGGCTGGGTAAAACTGGCGGAGAAAAATCGGCTTCCCGACCCCGAGAAGATTGGCCTCCGGGAAGTTTAAAACGAATGTCAAGCCTGATTCACAGATATTCTATAACACGCTGTCCAAAATACCGTAGTTTAAACAATTTCTCTCGCGCCCTCCTCTTTTTCTTTGCTGACTTCAAAAATTTCTCTTACGCCCTCCTCTTTTTCTTCGCTGTCTAACAGCCTCGTAAATTCAAACGTCCCGTGGACAGAGATTTGGCTTAGCTCTGTCCGCACGACTCGAATCCCATAGTGAAGGAGTTTTTTGGCGCGGTTTGAAATTGTTTTTCTTCTTACATGAAAGTTTTGTTTATTTTTATTTTCACTTTCCTCACCTTCAAAACATAAGCTTTTTTTTTTTGAGCCCAACATTCCCTTTAAAGGCCAGTTCGTTGGCTTCAGAAATGAGCCGGACCCCGGTGCACCTGCGGATTAGGTTGTTATAACACGGTACTCTTTATCTTTTTATCTTTAATACACAAAACTAATTTCTAGTATTCGCTAGTTCTTACCGGGAGTGAGTACAGGCGGCTGGGTGTTGAAGTCCTGGTCGAGAAGTTGGTGCAGACGTCGAAGCCCCTCGCCGCCACCCACGATGTAAGGGTTAACCGAATCTAAAGATAATCTTTTAGAGCAGCACACTCTCTGCAAGTTATTCCACCCATCCCAATAAACGCTTTCAAATAACAATTGAGCTTTGGAACCATGTTTATCATATTTATCAACTGATCTTCCCATTGTTTGCATGGTATAACAAATTATTAGAAATAAACACTGGTATCGGAACAAATTGCGCTTAAAGAATCGCGGTCACCTCATCATCGTCTTTTTACTTCACTTATCAATAAATATAAAAAGATACCTAGAAAAATACCTTTTTCAATGTCAATTTACGGAAAATTTATCACAGGGAAAAACATGACAATACAAAGAAAAACCGGGGAAGAGGGAAAGTGTCTGCTCTACTGTCTGTTGTCTTTGTCATACTGTACCTTATCAAAACACAACCGAGGGGATTTCTTTCCCTTGGTTAAATTTTCAGTAGATTGACACCGGAATGGTATTTTTCTATTTGCTTTTTCATGTGTATGGATAATTGAAGTAAAAAAAAAACGAATTTGAAGAGACTGCAATCCTTCTTGGCCTATACTGCATGCTCTTGCGACATTCTCACTAATTAAAACTACATTCGCAAACGAAACTTACCGGAAAGTTGTTGTTGCGGATCCGCGATGGAAGGTGCGGGTGCTGGGAAGGTCGAGACGTCCAAGAAGTCTTCGGGAGCCACAGCAGGATCAGCAGCTGGATGATTCGAGTCGTGGAGAGATACGGCGGTGGCACAAGAGGGTGAGCGGCCATTACTTCGCTCCCCTCTTTTTTCCTCAGTCGGACCACCTATTAAAACACGGTTAAGGGTAATTTATTGAATTCTATCCAACTACACCCGTGTACTGGTAATCGTCGCCCAGTCGTTGCATTGAAGACAAGCGCATATCTCCCTCACTCAAGCAACCCACACATATCAGCACATAGCGTGGCTCGCGCGCCCTCGCGCCTTGGGGTGCATACACTGTGATCACAGACACACATTCCACACACGCAATTATAGCGCACACAATTGCATATGTGCGGTCACACGCAAGGGCCATGCGCCCCAAGCAAGGCACATGCGCCATACATCATGCGCGCCCACTCACATCCGGGCGCGCTCGTGCACACATACGCACACACATTGCGCCCAGAAAATTACTCACCCACTCTCGCGCACGCGACGCATATCACACATCGCGCACAATTGCGCAAATAAGCACACAAGCCGTATACGCCCTTAAAGTTACACGCGCACGCTCACATGCGCATCACTCACGTGCACTCACGCACAAACGCTCACATCCAGGGCGAACTCATGAACACATGCGCAGACAGATCGCGCGCACAAAATTACAGACTCACTCGTACATACTAGAACACACAAGGAAACATAGAGGCCCACACGACAGACACTCTCTTATTTTCATATAATTTACGGAACAATTCTCATAAGCGAATAAAAGTTTGGCTGTCTGCGCCCTTTCCTGTTCCCTTACCGTTATCAGTGTTTGGTGTGGTGGTTGCTGGCACGTCTCTCCCGTCATCACCGTCGCTATCATAGGAGTCAGATGACCACGACTCATCTGAAAGAGCACAAATTGTTATTAAAGCGACACAACGACCGGTTTTTGAAAAGTGACTTATTATATAAAGGAGAAAGGTTTCAATGTCGGCAGCGTATATTTTTCGCAACTCTTCAATAAAGGCCCTCGAATCTTATCGCATCAAATTTGGAAGATGCGCTTCAGCTCTGTTTCATGAAAGCATACCCGTTCGTGAGTACACATAAATATCGCCCGTGTAGCATTGGAAAGTCGCCTCAAGCGGCGATAGCCGTCTGGTATCAAATAACTGAATTTCTGCAAGCAATACATGCAAAGAAAATCAGTACACACCTGTAGCTCCTGTAACGGACGACATGGTGAGATCTTTCGGCTTGGGGACTAAAGCAAAATTGTTAGTAACGGTGGAGCGAATATGTAGCGGAACAAACTGTTTGCTGTCATTTGAATAGCGTATGTTTGTTTTCAGCTATACTTGAAGAAACTTATTTAGGCTTCTATACTATAAATTTAAAACGTTGCAAGAAGTTGAGAAATATTTTACATCTTACAGTTAGGCAATTGCAAACGCCACCGATTATTGATTGTTAACTAGCATTCTATATTTATAAACTAACCTCGCTTGGGCCTCTTTCCGAGTTCGAAATCTTCGGGAAACCGCTTACATTCCATGTAGACTGCTTGGAACTAAAAATGAAGAACATAAAAGAAAAAAAACTTTTGATTGGTGGAACAGCTTGCAAATCTAGGCCTTCCCTCAAAGTACTATACATGATATATTTATCATGCAACAAAACTTCTTAGAACAAAACACCTAACTCAAATACTAAATACTGAAATAACTTAGCTTCGAAAATTAGAAAATTAGCTTCGTGTGGGTGACCGGAGGGGGTCTAACACTCTCATATTCTTGCTCAAGTTCAGCCGTAAAGACAATGCTCAGACAACCAAATAACTGCTAAAAGATAGTGAGAACTTAGTACCAGTCTCTCAGCCTGGGCATCAACTTCCTTCGCGTGAACCATCAAAGGCTCAAACATCGTCACGGCAAGGTTCGCGGCCCCGAACGCCCTCTTGAAGTTGAACACGGCCGTGACCGTGTCCCAGTCGTTGTTGTGAAACTAAATAGAAACAATTTATAATATATTTCTTATTGGCAAAATTCACTCAGAGGACACTTACTAACAAATGATTGGCGCGGCGGGCGGTTGACGCGCATGGAGACTAACGCTGCAAGAGCGCCAACAAGGACTTTGCACTACATTTTGTTACGACTGCGCAACGTTTCAAGTTTCAAGTCAAATGTATTGAAGCTATTCTGTTAAAAGATAACTGTTAAAAATAGTTCACTCTTTTGGAGCGCAATTTTTCTGTACGGAATACTTGGAGGACACTTTTGAGTGTCAGATCACTTTTACTTACACAAACTAACAATAAGAACCATAAAACAAACATGAGTTACTTACTCTGGTTATGGCTGATTGAAGACTGGCCCAAAGCCTCCCCGTATCGGGCACATCCAGATATTTGGCCATAACTTTCGCCTCCATGAAGACCGTCTCGAACAAATCAACGGCTTCCACCTAAAACAAAATATTAAAGCGAAATATCGGCCGGTTTTCGAAACGCATTACGTACACCTGCTTTCTTATGCAGCATATGAAAATGAGCAAAAATTAGAATAAAAACTAGATCCCAATTAGACCCCCACTTCGCATAAATGCATAGGAATGTAAGTACTTGAGATGCGCTTCAAAAACCGGCCGGTATTTCGCTTTGAAAGAGAATTAAGATAGCGTTTCCTAGCAAATTTCCGTACTTGCGGGATGTCGTATTAGTTAACTAAGTACGAGCAAAACCGAGTCAAAATAATGGTTTCATTTTATTTGCGAGCATCGCGCAAAAATAATCGTCATAGTAGAGTAGTAGATTAGAAGGCCCACCACATTCTCTCCTTTGAAGACTTGACGAGCCAATAGGTAGCAGGTGATCTCCATCTTAAACACGTTGAGCGCTCGGCCCTGGATGACGCGAGCCAGGTAATGATCCTGCTCATACTAAAATGCATAGATATATTATCAATAAGAAATCAAGTAAACCATGACGAAGGTTTTGATACACATTCTTATTTTGAACTACAATCGTCTAATCTATAAAGAATGTTCAGCTAAATTGGGTCATAACAACACTTTTGCGGTGGTTGTTTCCACAAGAATTCATTCAATTAAATTCAGTGGAAACTAAGAGAACTAAGGAAATAAAAAATGTAAAAGCAAACACTTGCCGTCTCCAATTTGTTTTTAATTGCGGCCGTGGAGATGTGCTCCATTTGGTACTCGGCCTCGGTGGGAGCGTCGTAAATCTGGGTGGGTGAGTGCGGTCCACACCCCATACGACCTCCATCACCTTGGCCTTTTCCCTGGGCAGCATCGGGTCCGCTCATATTGATTGACAGCTGCTGGAAGAACGTATTGAGCCATTTGTTCGCCACATTGAAATCAGCCACGATACATAGTCATTTACTAGTTGAACCCGCAACGATGAGCGAACATCACCTTTTAGACACGGCATAGAAAGCAGACAGTTAAGCGCAATATAAGATGTGGAAGGACGTGCAGATCAATCGCCGCACCCGATAATGGAACTCAATATAGGATACATGAGGGTGCGCCGATGAAACGACAATGGAGTGTGATAAACTGTATGAAACGGGAGCGAGTGCAGTTCAATCGCCGCGCACGACAATGGAGTGTGATAAACTGTATGAAACGGGAGCGAGTGCAGTTCAATCGCCGCACACGTGAATGAGAGTAGTACGCAATATGTAATGTACAAGACGCAATATGTGATGAAGGAGGGTGCGCAGATCAACCGAGGAGAGTGCAGGTCAATCGCAACAAACGTAAATGGAAGATGAACGCAACGCGGGATAAAGGATGGTGCGCAGATCAACCGCCGCGCACGAAAATGGAAGGGTTATGCAATACAGGAAACGGGAGAGAGTGCAGGTCAATCGACACACACGTAAATGGAAGATGAACGCAACGCGGGATAAAGGAGGGTGCGCAGATCAACCGCCGCGCACGAAAATGGAAGGGTTATGCAATATATTGCAGGTCAATCGCAACAAACGTAAATGGAAGATGAACGCAACGCGGGATAAAGGAGGGTGCGCAGATCAACCGCCGCGCACGAAAATGGAAGGGTTATGCAATACAGGAAACGGGAGAGAGTGCAGGTCAATCGCAACACACGTAAATGGAAGATGAACGCAACGCGGGATAAAGGAGGGTGCGCAGATCAACCGCCGCGCACGAAAATGGAAGGGTAATGCAATACAGGAAACGGGAGAGATTGCAGGTCAATCGCAACAAACGTAAATGGAAGATGAACGCAACGGGGGATAAAGGATGGTGCGCAGATCAACCGCCGCGCACGAAAATGGAAGGGTTATGCAATACAGGAAACGGGAGAGAGTGCAGGTCAATCGACACACACGTAAATGGAAGATGAACGCAATGCGGGATAAAGGAGGGTGCGCAGATCAATCGCCGCGCACGAAAATGAAATGGTAATGCAATACAGGAAACGGGAGAGTGTGCAGGTCAATCGCAGCACACGTAAATGGAAGATGAACGCAACGCGGGATAAAGGAGGGTGCGCAGAACAATCGCCGCGCACGAAAATGGAAGGTTATGCAATACACGAAACGGGATAGAGTGCAGGTCAATCGCAACACACTAACTGGAAGATGAACGCAATAGGCAATAGGACAACTGTCGCGTAAGGAACTGAAATTGTGACGAACGAACTATACATACTCAGGTCACGCTTCGCTGGCGTGCGGTCATTTATGAAGCACGCGTGCGGCATCCAATCCGCTGGCGTGCAGTCCGACGGACTGCATGCGTGACCAGGACAGTCCCGGTCACGCGTGCGGCAGCCATTTATGCACAGTGCCGTAAACGTGCGGAAAATGAATGTTTGCACAGGACCCCTCCCCCCTTCCTACATATAAAAATAAAAATAAATAAAGCACTACAACAATAAACAACGCAAAACACACCAATACAACAATAAATGATCAATATATTTATTCGAGCACACTTAAAAAAATACAAAAAAGCAAGAAACAATGTCAATTGTGAAACTTAATATACTCATCAGTTCGGAAGGGTGCTACTCCTATAACACAACAATAAGGCACAGTTATGGCTAAGAAGCTACGAAAGCAAGGAATAAAAATAAACATGTGATTACATTGAGTTATGTATTCAGTCATATGACGACATTTTCCTCTCTTCTGGTTGTGGTTGTGGATTACTTTGTGATATAGTCCTGAAATCACCATGGTCTCCGCACATCTGAAAATAACATTTACACATTTCAGTTCAATCCATAAAGTGCATGTGAATTATTATTACCTGATTTATACAGAGCACATAGCATTGGTATTGAACGCACATTATGGCCAAGACCGTTTTTGTTTCGAAATAAAATAGAGGAAGCTCGTATGCTACTACCAAGACAATACATTATTTATCACAAGTTTCACATTAATGCACACTAATGCTATACGGTTATACGGTGCAGTGTACAATGGTGTATTGCTTTAATAGTCCACAAAATTTTTATATTCTTACCCATAACATCTGATCCACCGGATCCTGCTTCCCAGCAATCAAGTGCAGAACATCGTTCGTTTCGTAATGTGATGAAGAGCGGAAGAAAAGAACATGAGCATGAGCGAACTAAATATAAATTTATTTAAAACAAAATGTAAAACACCGATATGACACGATTACAGAGCGATACCTACGGCTGCAAAACGCGAGGCTTTTCACGCCAATTAAGGACATTACTGCACACTACTGCAATTGAGGAAAATAAATAAAAAAAGATGTACCTGGCAGTGAACGAGGAAAGTCGGGACATCGGAGTGGACCTAGTCGAGTGGATCAAGTCGAAGTTCTGAAACGGAAAATATAAAAAATGTTTGGTTTTTGTCAAGAAAGGCACCTTACTTTGGTTTGGTGGTTAACTAACATGAATAGAAATGAGCAGGCTGTCATACGACATCCACATATTAAACAATTTCAATTGACCAAAATTTTCATAGCCCCAACAAGAAAATAACTTATGAATCACGAACATCCAATAATTCTCACAAATAGATCAGGAAGTTAAGTTCCGAGGCGTTTAACAGCCCAAAAAAATTGCTGAAACCCGGTAGTGTAGTTCTAATTAAAGAGCCGTGTTCATACCTAAAATGCAACAGTACGTGCATACCTAAATAACTCAATGCCATGGGCAATAGAGCAGCAATCACCCAAAAAACCAAGTATCAGCTTCGCAAAATGTAAATAAAAGACACTTACGGCTACATTCTTCTTCCACTGTCCATTTTTCGTTGTTGTCACCATTGCCGCTCGCTGGCACCTTGTATTCGTCGTACCTGCTCCATAAAACATTAGTACAACAATAAATAAGCAAATTAAACCAGCAAACGGAAAAAAATGTAAGAAAACAGCATTTCGTAGAAAAAACTTAAAAAAATGAAAGCGTGCATTTTCCCAAAAGTGCAAGATGCACGGTTAGTGCGAAAATGCGGCACGCGTGACCAGACAACGTGAAACTTCGCGCCATCGCCGCGCAACATTGGCGCTATCGCCGCGGTTAAAAAGAGGCTCCGCCACAGCGGGGCGGCGCGTGCACTTTGCGCCACAGGCGCGCGGCGATTCCGCCTGGGGTCCGCGGCGATGCCGCGGTGGTTGCGCGGCGATGGCGCGAGGGTTGCGCGGCGATTGCGCGAAATGGGCGTGAATCGAGCATACCGTACCCCGTACTACCACCTTACCAATCCGACTACTGTACAGTACATAACCAGAACAAAACTTCAAGAACAACAAACATATTTATTTAAGCACAATAGCATAAACAACACTGGAAAAAACTCTATGAATTAAATTCAGCGGCAAAAATCAATAAATAAAAATCGTTATGCTAATTAAATTATGGTTGTAAGGTAATTAAATAATGCATACATTGAAAATACAAATCAGTTGTCAGCGATCAACAAATAGAAAACGACAAAAGGACTATTAATAGAAAACTAACGACTAACGGGGCGGGACTTTATTTGATTATTTCAAATGTCCAGTATTTAAATGCTCCTACTAAGAAGATATAATATTCTAGAATCTACAAAAATAGGTGAGGGAAAGTATTATATCCAATTCTAGTATTCTAGAGCATATATTGGAAACCGAAACCGAGTCATCCAAAATACGTTTCAAAGCCGAATGTTGCAACACTTTAAATCTAGAAGTTGCCTACAGAAATGCAAACGTAATAGAGTATTTAACTGCTGTTTCGCGAGACCGAAACAGAGCGAATCTGGCCCAAAAATCATTCAGTGCGGCTTCCACTTTCCATACATAAGCACAATTTGAAACTCGCTACAAAAATTGAAGATCAGGGACAATTTGAATTAGTACAGATCTTCGCATGCACGTATGGTAATAACAACTATTACGTGTACTAATTCAAATTTGTCTCTGATCTTCAATCTGTGTAGCCAGTTTCTCAATGAGTTTCTAGATGGAAAGTGAAAGACGCCCTGAATGATTGTTTGAGGTGTTTCGCGTTTCCGAAACAGCAGTTAAATACTATATTAAAGTGAAGAAACGAAACCAACAATAAATGTAATTAAATAAAAATACATGTAAAATACTAGATTCAAAAACAGGCCGGTTTTTGAAATGCAGCGTGGGCAACTGGATTATTATTCATTTAGCTCAATTTTTATTCTAATCTATGCTCCTTTACATAAGCTGCATAAGAATGATGGTGCACTAGATTCAAAAACCGGCCGGTATTCGCTTTAACAGGTAGCACATAATGAGTAAACTGCAAATATAAAACACACAAATGTATAATACCAACCGAATGTTTAAGATCGGGTGGTGATGGTTCCAATTGAGATTTCCTCGTTCAAAAGGTGCCCGTTGGAAATGAAGAAGATTGCCCCACCGACTGTGTAGTGCATGTAGGATTCACCTGAAAAACTTAACAAACTTGAATGGAAAATGAAACGGTGAATTAGTATTATTGAACATACCATAGGAGGAGCACAAGCACAAAGTAAGCTTGAAATCATAATGGTTTAAATAAGAAAAATAAGAGAAGAAACTCACAGGTATTGTAGGGTAAATGGAGCTATTCTTGAACTGCAAATTATAGCGCGAGTGATCCTCGGAAGACACAGTGAGCGTGTCAAACAGTAACCTGAAAAGCGAAAAATAATAGTCGCGAAACGAAACACAAATTGAAAACAACATCAATCCGCCTACAAATTTAAATTAGGAAGAGATATGACCAATAAGAAAAGTAACATACACATAAGCGACCCAGTTCAGAAGCAACAAACATCCGATCCGGAGTAGCGAGACAAGACAACGGGAACGAGAGCATCGCGTGTCAAAATCTGAAAGCAGTATTCATGATTTATGCGTATTCTAAAAATACGCAACAACTGCAAAAAGCTACAAAATTAGCAACAACGAACCTCTTAAAATACACTGGCAATCTTCGACGTCTATGCTTTCAAGAGTAGGCACGGTCCACCCAGATGTCTACACCTCAACACAGTCGTTCAGCGCGTGTGCAAACTGTAAAAAACTTATTTTATCCTCTATAGAACAACAACAAAGTGCATGAGTACCACTGCTACTCTCAAATGTCTACTTCTTTTCTTCGAGTAACATAAGAGTATCGAACATTTAAAGGGGCAGGTTCATTCACGCTAACCCATTATTTTTAAATATGATCCTCCAATCTCCGTCCGGAATAGCGTAGAACGCAATTCACCATTCACCACACCTGAAGTTACCAACAAGATCTACTTGTCACGCTCATATATGCAATGGATACGAAATTATAGACCAGTGTTCTGCACATACATCAGTACACAAATTCGGTAATAGCGCAACATAGGAAGGGGAAAGAAGCCGGACCCTGTTAGGGACTTTAAAGAAAACAATACACGTTGAATTTACATTATTCCAAAGTAAACGCAAGTTCGCATCTCGACCAATCATGTAAATACATCACATTTAAAAAAACATACCGGGTGGTCGTGGCATTTCTAAAAATCCAGCAAACACGGTGGCACTGGATTGATCGAATCGCGCCTCTTATTCTCTGCGATTCATTGCTTTCTCGCCTAAGAATAAGAGGAATGAAAATATGAAAAATTGCTAACACAAGCCAAATGCATGTGATAACAGAAAAGAAGAACTCACGTCCAATACTTCATCCCTCGTTTTAATGTAGTCGACAAACGGCTAGCCTTGAACTGGACTCGTAAACGTAAAAAAAGACAATCACGCACACGTCAAGCGCAAATATCGCAACTTGAAAATCTGAAAAGAAAGGAAACACAACAAACATCATTATGACGTTCAAAGTACAACATATTTTGATAACAAGTACACATAGCAACAAACCGTGTTATGTACTTCATTGAACGGTACTTATAAAAAAATTTTCTAAAAAAGCACAGCACAAATCCTAACAATACATATTTTCTTAGCATGCTAGGAATATAAACGTATTGTTTTAGAGATTTATCCATTCAATGTGCTAAAGCAAACGATGCACTAACTGTCAGATGACGAGTAATGGAACAACACAACGATAATTCAATAACAAATATTTTTTTCAGAAAAAAAAAGTTAAAAAAAAAATGACGAAAACTTTTCGCAAACTTTGTGTTTAATTACGGTGTTGGGTGTGGTGTTGGGTGTAGTGTTGACATTAGCGTACGGTACTTTCTGTGCATTTTAATAACTGACATCTGGCGCACCCACGGCGCACCTGGGGCGCACCAGCCGCGGATCCGTTTTCGGGATCCTGACTATTTGCGCCGCGATACCGCCATATGACCGCCGCGCAACATTTTTGCGCCATAGTACCGCCGCGCAGCCGCGGAGTTTCCCCAGTGGACCGTCCGCTACCGAAAAAAGCACGCGTGCCGCATGGAGGACTGCACGCGTGCTTTTTGACTTAAATGACCGCACGCCAGCGAAAGGTCAGCCATGTAGATGAATTTAGATTGCAAGTGAAAAATTGGGCTTTTTGAATCAGATACATAGGTGCTCTGCTTAGCCCTCACACTGAAAGCTAAGAAAAGACTCCGACTGAAAGCTAAGAAAGAGAAAGACAGAAACATGCGATACTGTGAATAACCAACAAGTATAAATCGACGACAGTGTAGGATTTGAATATGCTTGAATGAAAATAGTATATACTTTCAAGAACGAATAAATAGAAGTGCGAACCAGTAATGCCGGACATTCTCGAGATCTTACTTCAAATTTGCAGAGATCTTACTTCTGAGAGCGTAGCAGAAGAATGAAGGGGTACAATTATAACCAATATCTTAAAAATAATAATCAAAAATATTACTTACTTGACAATTTTGGATCTCAGTAGTTCGCTATATATATATAATTCCCAAGTAGAAGTTTCCCTGAAAGCATATTTTCATTAACTTCATATAACGGTATATGTAAATGAGAAAGAAAGAACACAAGTCATTTGGCTTTAGAAAGAAGTAATCGATATTAAAAGACAAATTAATAAAATGTATTTTTTTGCAATATTAAATTATCATAATTTATTTTGCATATCTCTCATTAGCATACGAAATGCGCATCGGAATCTTCATTGTTTTATGTCCAAAGTAGTTGCTGAATACGTTTCAGGCTAGGAGAACGGATGTTTCAAATTTTCAAAATTAACAAAGATTTATGAAAATAGTACGAATACCACTATCCTGTTTAGCACTTTAGTAAAAACAATTCTAGCATTTCTAGCAATTGAACATTCTAGTATGATCTAGCAATTGAGTAAAATGTTCACCTTTTCCTTTCTATATTTCATTTGATCCTTAAATACTATTTTATTTTATTGAAATATGTCATCGTCGTCCCGAGAAGTACTATCCCTAACATTGAAGATGGTTACAGGCACATAAACTTTCAAAGTTGTTTTGTGCATTTGTTGGCCGCATGTGGAAGTGACACCTTGGCGTAGTGGATAGTGTGGAATTCTTCCGCCAGGACCACTGAAGTTCGAATACTCTAGTTCTAGTGTGTTTTTTTTGCAATTTACTGAGTGGGGCAATAACACTGGAATTAACTGTGTATATCGAGAATTTTAGATTCTTATGCTATATTTATTTGCGTAAAATTAATCACTTTATAAAATATACATTTAATCAGTTAAATAAAAGATAACATTAAAACCCCCTTCATTACAGCTAGAGAAAAGCCAAGTCTTGTAATCTAAATGAACCATTCTATTGTACAGGATCACAATATGTGTCATAAACACATTTTTTTATTCCATTTGGTTATTGATTAACAAGTATGGATAATGAAATGCACTTCTCGGCCACAGTCCTTATTTTTGTCTAACGTCTCGAGTCGCACGCTTCCAAATTAGCATGCGAAAATTAAAATAAGTGACATGCACATGTGTTAATGCGTCTTTTTTCGCGCGTTTTGGTTTATGCACATGCACAACAAGTGTTTTCTTTTACGTCTTACGTCTTATCTTTCTACATTAATTCATTTATTTTTATTTTTATTTTTATTAAATCACTCTGTTTGATAATATTGAAAGGATACCTTTGAAATTACCCCTATTTAAATCCGCTGGTTGAAAAAGAAGAAGTTTGTGCTTCACATATTCATCAACTATACATTTCAGTCAAATGGGCAAATAAAGTGATTATTCGAAATTCGAAATGGGCCAATCCAACCCAACAACTTGAAGCTTTGTGGGGGCACTCAATGAAGCGATCGGAGGAAATGTGAGTTCTCAGGTAAGTTTCTGGTAACGGTGGTACTTTTTGTGGTCAGGTGGTTAGTGAACACGAGACCTCGGGGGAGTTGCCCCGAGGTCGGGATCTCCCCTGGGAGGTGCCCTCCCTCGGGGACCCACAGGTCGGAGGGGGGAACCGTTCCCCAGGAGGAAAGATCGGTGCTGGCTCGGTTCTGGACCGAGTTGGCACCGGCGATGGGAGGACCAGAGTCTGGTGCTCAGCACTGGTGGGATGCATCAGGGCGAGGGTGTGTATGGTGCCGGGCATACTGTGCCCTGGAGGTAAGTTATTTAGTGATAGGACCCCTAAGGACTCTCTGCCTACCTTAGTAGATAATTAACATCTTACAGTAGTCAGTTGGCGTGTCCAGGGGCGTTAAATCTAAAAAATATGTACTTCTTGTCCTTGTGAATAATCATCCACTCTGTGAATTATCATAGCTTACCGTTAACTATTGTTTTCTTGTGAAATATTCAGTCTTTCATGAATATTCTTTGCATGTGTGTTATTATGTGTTATTTCTGGTTTGCTCCTGAATAAATACTTAAGCAAGTCGTATTCTTTCCTTCGCAATATTTTGAACTTAACATGTGATTTAATGTGTTCGTTGAGAAAGAAATACTGAAATAAAGTGAAAATATTTATACGAATGTACCTCTTCCCAACGAAAATTCACTTTAAGTTTGTTGAAAAAGGATATAGGTTAATCTTGCTGCGGTGAACTGTTCGAAACGCCATATTACTTGGTACGCCGTGACTGCTGCAAGGACTTGATTTTTCGAAGCAGCTATGATCATGCCGGAATCCGGAATTGCCTGAAAGGATACGGTATCTTTCTGTCTACATGAAGACTCAGAAATACAACCCAATCTTAATACGCATACATACTTATAGAGTATTTATGTTACACTTTCGCGCGAATTCTCCGCGAAAGTACCATCCAAAACATTGCTATTATGTTGTGATCTAGCACAGGAAAACGAAATTATTGCCGAAAAAAACATCTGGTGACTGTTTCATGACTGGTTCGTGACCATTTGTTGACCGGTTGATGACGGTTTTCGATGAAACTTGGTGGTTCCGAAGGTTACCAAGTGGTCATCAAATGGATTGACCCACGAAAAAAAACCAGTGAACCGTCACGAAATGGGATCACCCATTTCCTATGATGATAGTTGTAATTTGTTAACTACAACCAACAACTTGATGAAAAGTGATAATATATCATTTGATACTACATACTTTGTTCAATGTTTATTAATAAACCACAAACTCTCATTCCGAATGAAAATGAATAAATGAAATTTCATTAAATTAAGACGATATATTTTAGTATCAAAAGACCGAGATCATGGAAACTGTAGAGCACAAACAAATCTACGATTGAATCGGTTGTTTGTCGTGCTCCGGACAAAATAAATAATGAAAGACTTACGATCCGTATATCCCATCACATTTGCGGAAAATTATGATAAAGCGAAATAAGTTAACTGCACAACTAAAAACACTTGTATACGGCGAAGTAAATAGGCTAAGATAAAAACGAATGTTCGAGTGCTATAGTGACAACAAACAATGTGTTGGATGCAAGAAGGCTCATGTATACTTAGGCTTAGGCTTAGGCTTAGGCTTAGGCTTAGGCTTAGGCTTAGGCTTATATAATTAAGAGTATTTCAATATTAAATAAAAGTGGGTGGTCTAGTCTTATTTCCACCCTCTCGAACCTCGGCCAATTGCTTGAGAACAGCACGCGGAATCGCACCAAAATTAGGATTTACACATTTACAATCGTGCAGGAAAACGTTGCCAAAATCGTGGCAGTGAGAACACCAACTGAAAATAATGACGAATTTAAAATTATGTTTACACTGCTTGCTCATTTATGGGGTTTGCAATTATCCCAAAAATTCGGTGTAATATCTGTCAATACTACCGTATTTCTACACAAAACTTGCATATATGATATGAACAAAAAATATACGGTAAATTTTCAGCATACTTGGAAACCATATTGTACATAACTTGAACTGTGGTGTACAAGCGGATGGTTAGGAAATACATGCGCGACGTGAAAAATGTTTGACGATACCTGCATGCCCAGAATCAGTCAATCAGTGAATCTGTTTCGGAAATATTAATATAATTTTTCCACCCTACTGCGCAGCAATCTCTCACCAACCAAATGTTTGCTATTGTATAAATGAGATTTCCATCAACAATCTTGGTTCTTCAATTACAATGGACTGGCCAAATAAATATGCACTATTTTCGATCGAATTAACAAGATACTCACTTGATATTGAATACGTCCTTGCATGAATTGCTAATGATATCCCATCCACAGCCGAGTACTTCTAAAGAGGAATTGGCCGACTGTGAACTGAGCGGAGCCAGGTCCAGAACTTCGGCCATGTCTGCCGGAGGGACTGTCGGAACTGGAAAAACCACTCTGGGTTGGGTGAATTTGCTGATTTTCTTAATTTGGGAAGACACAGGTTATCATTCATGAAAGACACGTTACTTACATCCCCCCCCCCACTAGCAGAGGACTAGAACAAAACTGTTAGACAGCGATTCTTGTGTTCTTACCTGGAAGTGGTTGTTGTGGTAGTTGCTGCTGCTGCTGTTGCAGTAATTGTTGCTGCTGTTGTGATATTTGTTGTTGCTGCGATTGGAGTGGATTTTGCTGCGGTATTTGTTGCTGTAACAATTGTTGTTGTTGGAGTTGCTGCGCTATTTGCTGCTGAGTTTGCTGCCGTTGTGATAGTTGTTGCCGCCGATTCTGTTGATTTTGCTGTGGTTGTTGGTGTTGCGGCTGCTGCTGCTGCTGCTGGTTATGGAACCCTTGTTGGAATCCTTGCAGGTTGAGGGCGGGTGTCGTCCCTAGGGCCGTTCCTCCCAGTTGTCCACCAGACGGACCTATTCCACCTATTCCAGTGGAAGATCCACCACTCTGTCCGCCCTCAGTTCCGAGAAGAGTTGTGGCGCCCATCAACTGAAAAGAAAAACAATAAAGCCGAATTCTACCAATAATGGTCTACCATAGTCCTGAGGTCATATTCACCACTCAATTCCCCATGGGGAATTCCCCGTCTTTTTCTCTGCGTGTCTCACTTTACATAGAATGATATTTTCGGTCCCTAGGGAATATTTCCCCGAGGGAATCGGAGTGGTGAATATGGCGTCTGAAGGACAAATTCATAGTTTGAAGGTTGAACAATAGTCGACAGAAAATGGAGAATAGTGAAAACAAATATTTGGGCAAGTAGACCTTTTTACTCACCTGTGGTGTTGCATTTCCAAAGTGCTCGTTCGGTAATTGTCCGAGGGCAAGTTGTGCGACCTGGAAAATCTGCTTACAATTAGTGTGAGACAGTGTTAGGGTAGTAAAATTTCCTTCTTGTTTTAAATAAGTGTATACATCTGTAAAGAAAACCTGCGGCGGTTGCTGTGGTAGTTGTGGGAATTGAGGTGGCAGACCTCCGAGCGGGAGTCCACCTCCCAGAGCTGACTAAACACACGAGGACAATAAGTTAGGGATAATTGAATTGAATGGGTCGGGCAATTTTTCTTGCGAAGCGTCGCGCTTTAGAAATTATCGTTTGACAAAACACGAACAATTTATTGGTATTGTTGTGTTGTTTTAGTAAGACTGCTCGCCCCCAATAACATACAATCTCACTCACTCACATGCACACAAACACACATACCACCAACTTGCTGACGCTGTTGATTTTGCTGTGGTTGTTGTATGTGAGTGTTTGTGTGTGTATATATATCAAAAATATCAATAGCATGTTTAGAACACTAATCAATTATGCTTTTAAAACAAAAATCAGACCTGATCTGGATTCCCAGTATTCTGATTCAAATTGATCTGTTGTTGACTGCCCAAAAGCTGAGGAGGAGCCAGATTTTGATTCCCAGCGGGAAATCGTTCCTGCTGCGCATTGGGAATGCCTTGTTGGAGTCCCAGTCCTCCCTGGGGACCAGCCAGGCCTTGTGGTGGAAACCCTTGGTTCTGAGGGGGTTGCGGGGGAGCCTGCGGGAACAAGGCCTGCTGGGTTTGTGGGGGAAGGCCTGAAATGAAAAACATAAGATTTATATAAGGAGCTCTTGCTATCAGTCAGTCTAATGTAGGAAATCAGTTTACGAGCATATACCTAGTCCTGACCAAACCCCTACCCCTTCAACTATAAACTTGAGTCCACAAAAGAAACTAGATTGTAGCACACCTTGTTGAAATTGTTGCTGCGGATTGAATCCATTTGGTTGTTGAAATTGCTGTGGTGGAAAGCCTTGGGGAAAACCTAGTAAATAAATAAGGGAACATGTTACAAGTAAAGCTGAGAAACCCAAAGTACGGATGTCTTCGACTTGAGTAGTGAACTCTAGGGCAAGATAAGCTGAATTTGAATAAATTTGGATTTAAAAATAAATAATATAAAAAAATTAACCATTTTTGTACTGTAGATGTGCTAATTTAATAAAACATAAAATAGAAATTTCCAGCGTGCACTAATAAAATAATAATCGGTTGAGTTATATGCGAACCCTGGGCATTTCTCTGTTGAAATTGCTGCAGCTGATGTTGTTGTGCGTTCTGCTGCTGTCCAAATGCATTCATTGCATTTCCGATTTGTGCGGCAAATTGTGAATTAAAGTGAATTTGTCCTTGCTGCGGAGAAGCATTTAATTGCTGCCGTTGCTGCATTTGCTGTTGCTGGACATTCTCTTGAGGCAGGTATTGATTCGTCCGCGGGCCCTAAATTGCATTATTTTGCTTCGTTGTTCAAATAGTGTATAATCGGTTCAAAATACAATCTATGACGTTTTGTGGTGTTCTACATATACATTTTATGTGTTAATATATCCCTCTTCCCTGGAATATTCAACATGCATACAATTAAAACAATGTGCAAGCAAAATGTTCATTATATTTTGTAAGAAAGACATGAAATTTAACCTCAACTGGCATATTGATGGGCGCAGCGGGCTGATGCACAAACTGTTCTCTGAGGAGCATCGAAGCAGCAGAAACTTGTTGTTGCACAGCAATCTAAACAAACAAAATTAGGGGAACTCATAAATACAATATAATCAATCTTTGGAATAGAAATAAACTAGCATTTAAGATATGAGTGGAGGAAAAAATCGTGGATGTATGGTATTCATTATTTCGAATCTTGGTTTTTTGAAGGAAAGTGAAACAAACCAGTGCAACTATATACTGCTAACAATAAGTAAGGAAAACAATTATGTTGATTGTAGGATTTCTCGTAATAAATATAGATAACCGGCAAAGAAAAACTAATTTGATTTAAAAAACGTACGGTTGTCGTGGTCTTGACAGTAGTCGACGTCTGTGGAAGAGGAGTGGTTGTTGCATCGATATCAGTGAACATCTGATATATGAAGTGGTGATAAACAAAATGTTTCATGGAATATTGTTTATCGGTGATCTATTTGTTCTTGACTATTTTTCTACTGGAAGCGAAAGACAAGGAGATAAAGAGAATGGAGATATAGAGAAGAGCGAGAGATCAAGTTAGAGAGAAAGAGAGAGAGAGAGAGAATGGAGAGAGAGATCAAGAGGGAGAGAGGGAGCAGAGCGAGAGAGAGAAAGAGAGAGAGAGAGAAAGGGAGAAAACCCTACCTTGACTCTCATAGTGGTCCTGGCCATTCCTTTCGCAAGTAGATTTGCATCGGCCATCGCTTTCTCATCCAAAGTTAGCTTATCCTTGAATATTATTATAAGTGACTCTGATAGATTTATAGTAGTTGTAGTCAGTGTGATGCTAGTGTTTCAGTAAGAGACAGACAGCTTACGTTGTTTTTTGTTCCATAGTCCATAACCTATGTAGCGTGAATCCAACTGTGTACATTACAATACTGTCGTGTAGCGATATTGTATATGTAGTACATTAAGAAGTGAAAACAACTCTCTATACAATACCTTGTGATGTCGTTCTTCACTATAGTGCGATGGTCCATTCAGAATAGAATCTAGAAAAAAAGGCTCCAAATACGGTATTTCAGAGCAAATTTAGTATGGATTGGTATATTATTGAGGCACAAATATATACTGCATTTTAAATTTTAACCGATACTGTGAATGAATATCGATCTAACACGAGTGAAATGAAAAATTAAATAATAAATAATAAATAATGTTGGTATAAAAAAGATCGACAAACTATTTTTAAGAGTTGCCGCGGTGGATATTTCGTGTGTGGGAACGGCGTTGATCTTGCGGTAAAATCTGCCCGACGAGCGGGAGAGTGAACTTGGACCATCTGAAATTAAGAATAATTCGTTCATAGGAGAAGCAATTTCGAAAGCTGTAATGACACTTTTATTTATTTATAAATAATAATCTTGCCTGAAAGAACGACTTGTTTTGTATTTCTTTGTGAACGAAGGAAGACTTTGGCTCCTTCGACTGGAGTTGATGCATAATGGACACGGTAGATACGTCTGAAGAATTTTATTTAAAACATGCGATTTAAAGCAATATGACACGTATGCAGTGATCTTCCATTCTGTGCCAAATGCCCAGAAAGAAACTATATAATATAAGGAAATGCCGTTGTCTAGCTGGCGTATTTGCACAAAACCATATAACACACTATACAGCTTTCTGAACGATGCTTTGTGCGACTTTTGTGCATTTTTTTGTGTGTTATTATTGTTTACAAAACAAAAACAAAAAGTTTTTGACCGTAATTATACTTTCACTTCTCATAGTCAAATAACAAAGCAAATTCAAACCTCGGGTGATAACGTGGGTGATTTTGAGAACTTTTCCATATTTTTGTTTCGCTTAAAACATCCAAATAGACGGCGAATAATAGAAAAAGATAAATGTGAGATTTACTCCTTACCATTAACCTAAAATAAGAATTGTACTTATAAAATAAGCGGTAAGGATTCGCACAACCAGATATAATAATAATAACATCTCAAAGATACGCGATGATAGAACCATAGAACGGACAGTAAGCAACAAAAAAAAGGAAAAAAGTATATTCAATAATACTTACACCCAGTAAGAGGTGTAAATGTTATTGAATAGTATCTGAACATTTTTGTTGCATTGAATTATGCGAGCGCACGAGGTGAAAATTTTGTCGGTGGTGTAGTGGCTAGCGCTGCTACTCACCACACACACGTCCGGGGTTCAATTCCCGCGGCTGGTTGCACCGACCGGGTGGTAAAAACGGTACCAGGTGGAAACTTGGGAAGGTTTCTTGGATCAGGGCTGGCCACCCATTCCGTAATCAAAGATGGCCGATCTCTGGAGCGCACTACTTCGGTAGACCAGAGCGGACTGCAGGGACCCCTACGGGGCCCTGAAGAACAGTCCTAGTTTTAACCTTTAACCTTTTTTTAAGCAACAAAAAAAAGGAAAAAAGTATATTCAATAATACTTACACCCAGTAAGAGGTGTAAATGTTATTGAATAGTATCTGAACATTTTTGTTGCATTGAATTATGCGAGCGCACGAGGTGAAAATTTTGCGAAATAAAAAAAAAATTGTCCAAATAAAAATATTCAACTAACTAATGAAAGTGTGTTTGATGTAAGGAACCTTATTGGTACAAAAAGAGATAGATATTACCGAGGGCATAAAGGGATATAGAGGAGAGGGCGAATTTTAAAAAGGCTTTTGTAAAGGGAAATTTTCGATCAAAAATCGAAACGGATCAAGAGAGGGATTGAGGTCGCGGACCATAGAAATAGACATAGATAGTGGAGGGAAATAATGAACTATGGTCTTTTGAGGGGAGACAAGAAATGTTCATTCAAATAAAATATACAACAAATTTCAATATGAAAATAGCTGGAATACTATTGCCTAATTCATTACAAAATTTTCAAATTCACTTAATCAAGATAGGGCTAAATAGAGCAAACGGCATTAATTCGGGAAAGAAAATATTTGTTTAGCATTGTAGTTATATAACCTAAACAAAACGTTAGGTGCATGTTATATACAGCATAACTAGGTTAGTTTATATTTTGCTGTGCTTCAATACCTCAAGCTGCCCCAAGGTACAGTGTCTCAAATCAGGAAATGCACTACAATGAGCACTACAGAAAGCATGTAGAAACTTGTATAATTAGCGGCTCTAAAATGGAAAAAAAGTCTGGAAATTAGCGAATTGAAAGGCGAAATATTGATCTTTGAACATTTTCTTTCACATCCAGAATTGGCAGTAAATTTATGGTTATTTTTTCTGTAAGCGTAAACTACAGTATCCTCACTAAGTAAGCATTAGATGTGTAAAATGTACAGTGGTATAATAGTAAGTCCAAATAATACCGTAAAAGTTACGGTATGGAAATCAATTGCATGTTCATGCTAATTTCTCACTATTGTCATACTATACTAACAATAACATAGATCAAAATACTATAG
The DNA here is from genome assembly GCA_036852015.1 of Pelodera strongyloides. Lineage (NCBI taxonomy): Eukaryota > Metazoa > Nematoda > Chromadorea > Rhabditida > Rhabditidae > Pelodera > Pelodera strongyloides. The sequence continues at coordinate 78,313 of JAANDG010000370.1, read as the reverse complement.
CGCTAGTATCGATTGTGGAACAGCTGGTAGTGGTTCCCAACACGCTTTTGCTTTGCTCTTCGTTTTGTCTTTCTAGGATAGGAGACTATTAATGGATTGATTGGGATTAGCGAAGAGATTTAGAGAGAGGGAACGATGTATAAGCGAACTAAGGGATACAGAGAGATTAAGATATGCTCTCTTTCTCTCTCTCTCGCTCTCTTTCTCTCTCTCCCTCGCTCTCTCTCTCTCTCTCTCTCTCATTCTCTCAGGGGTGAGCCTTCCTTTTAGGGATAAAGGAACCAGAACTTGCTCAGCGAAGGCTAGGGAGGACCCCCTGTTGGGTTCGGAAACAATGAATGAAAAGCAAGAAAAAGATGATAAAGAAAGAGGAAAAAGTGTGTTTTCGAAAAGTCCGTTATTCTTAAAGCGGTATGGCAGATGGTTTTGAAACATATGCTGGACAACTGATTTCCCGTTCATTATCCGCAAATTTTTGCACAGTGAACGTTTCAGAAAACAATTGGGTTAATTACCCAGTTCATTTTACTACGGATTTTGTGTTGAAGGTGATAACGTAGTGTTGAAGTTGCGATGTAAAATACAACAATGTCAATAAAATTTGCAGTTCAAATGTTATGCAACCGTTTAAAAAGCATACATTTGTATAAATTTACTCACATAAATCTTCATCAAAAACGTTCTTTGTCACGTGCGAAAATACAACATTCTGACGGATTGATAGTAAAACAGTAAATTTTCTACAGAAATTATAAATAAATACATATAATACGTCTCTCGGGCCCCGTAGTGGTACATATAATGTATATATCTGATGAGTGTTTCTGTTAAAATTAAAATACAAGCAAAATGATACAGTGGTAAAACAGGATATATTATCTAATTGACTAAATTATGTGCTAAGAAGTCCTAGGTTATAAAGGGTGATCAGTGCTAGACTGAGACTGATGAAAGTTTGAACAGTTTTTGTTACAGTATTTTTATTAGTATTGTCTTTACCAGTTTTAGCAGGTGCTATTCCAAGGAAATTATAATAGGGAATATCAGGATACCAGATAGTTTGACAGTTTGAGCATTGAAGGCAGTATTACCAGAGAGACATTTCTCAAATACAATAGTAGGGCATAAATAAGGAGGATCTTCTTATAAATAATCTAACTTGTTTATGAACGAAACTACGGAAACCTATACCTTACAACATACGTGATGATTTAATGAACTACTGGGTAGGCATACATTATGCGATAAGGGACAAGAATCTATTGCAGGCGGGACACAATTGGGAGCTTTCCCTCCTAAGGTGTACTCCCTTCCCGGGGGACAAGTTGAAAGTCTACCCGGGGAACCATTCCCACCGGAGGGAGGTTTTCTGATCGCTACTTGCCCCCGATTTTGATTATTGTTTCCGCGTGGTACATTCGGTTGTCCTGTAATAGGTAAAGGCTGTGGTAGGTTGGGTCTTTTTGGACCACCCTGAATTGGGGTCAAAGGTCGATGCGGACCACCTTGGGAACCACCCTGAGGATACGGTTGTTGAGGCTTCTGGGGTCTTGGTCGTGGTCCCTGATGCACTCCTTGATGTCCATGGTGCCCACCCTGGTGCCCACCCTGGTGCCCACCCTGATGTCCACCCTGGTGCCCACCATGAGAACCACCATGTCCACCATGTTCGCCTCCCTGAGGTCTCGCAGGTTCGTTTGGTCGGCCAAATCCTCCTTGGTGAGGGTTTCCACCCTGATTGGGCCCAGTGGGCGGGGGTAGCCGTGGGTACGGTGGTCTCTGCTTGCCTGTCGCTCCGCCCCCTTGTCTGCTTCCCTGACTCTGACAACCGGGACATCCAGGGCACGTACTTCCACCAGGATTCTCACAGTTGAATTGGCTGACAGTGCCGGAAGGTCCATCTGGAATTATAAGTATTTGCTTCTGTTTCTGTTTCTGACGGTGGAAGGAATATCAAATAAGAACAAAACATATTTCTCACAGAATATGGAAAGAAAAAGACGTCGAGAACAGGTGACAGTAAAAGATTAAGTGTATACCACTTACACGGTGGCTTATGTCGGACATTATTCTCTGCGTGGGCACTATTCTGTTCTCCTAATGGTGGGGCCATAGTGACCGGGTCTGAAATGTTTGTGGATCGCTAAATCATCTTATCTCTGTTTTCGACCTACCATAGAACGCATCATGGACAACTGAACTCTTACGTTTTTATGCTAATTTGCTCGCATTTAGCTCGGTTTTTTTACTCTAATTTATGGTCATTTGCATATGCTTCATAATTCATGGGAATGCTGGTGTACTCGATGTGTTTCAAAAACCGGCCGGTATTTAAGAAAAGAAAAAAGAAAAAAATGAAAAATTCCATGGTTTGCTACCTCTTATACTATGCTTCTCAAATCAGATATTCTCATCACAGAATTCGAAGAATTATGGCAATATGACGATTATGTTTATGCTTTCGTACCTTGATCTGATTGTAGTCCAAAAGGTCCCCCTCCCGGACGGGGCCGGAAAGGGCGCGGGACGATCGGTTTCGGATTCGGAAGCGGAGGCAGACCTTGGAAGGAATAGGGTAAATTCACAAACAGACATAGTTCCTAACCAACCCAGATTTTTAGTACGTAAGTGTTTCCGTTGTGCAAGATATTAAAGAGAGTGCTTATTATGAGATGATGATGAAGGAGAGAGAAAGAGAGAGGGAGAGAGAAAGAGAGAGAGAGAGAGAGAGAGAGAGAGAGAATCTCACCCGGTTTAGGTACAGCATTGCTCTCCGACCCACAACAGATGAAACGTCGGATCTCGCGGTTGAACTCGCAGCGGAACTCCTGTTTATAACACAATCAATTAATCATGTTGTTCTCTCATAGATCGAAACACTTCTATTTTTGATTAAAAAACATTCGTGCGAACAATAATAAGATACAACTCCTACTTACTCTCGGACACTGCTGGAAGTAACAATCTCGCAGTCGGTTTCCATAATCAATCAGTGGAGAATTTGAATCATCATTGCATCGAGGAAGACGTCGCGATAGGGGTCTATGAATAAAATTATTGTTTGCAAGCTTTTTGCGGTCTGTGTTTTCGTGCCCTGATATCTATACATCTCCCTCTGCTTTCTCTTTCTCTCTGTGTCCCTCTCTCTCCTTCTTCTTTCTCTTTCGGTCCATCTCCCTCTCTCCTTCTCTCTCTCTCTCTCTCTCTCTCTCTCTCTCTAAATAATTTTCCGACTTTTTAGTGGTTAATGTTGTCGTTGGTTCTGCTGTGGTCGTGGTGGTCTTCCGACTCCTTGGTGGTTTTGTTCGTCTTGTTGTCACTTCTGAAGTAATCATTCCTATTTGTATTCAAAGTTCAAAATAGTGCGGATTAGACCTACAGAAGGAGTCTCATAGCGCATCTAGAAGGAAGGTTTTCTCCAAATTTGAAAATAATATTGAAATAGTGTTTGAGCTGGGTAGCAATATGAATTAATAGTAATTCTTTCCCTCTCGCCCACCTGCACTCTCCTCCTGTTCACCGTTATCCCACCCATCTCCGTTGTCTTCGTCTTCATCGCCATTACTACTCTAGAAATATATTGACTGATTGAACTACCTATATCTGCAGATCTGCAGGTATCTGCCAGAAACGAAAGAAATCCTTCTATTCTAATATTCATCAGAGACTCTCTCTCTGTCTTTCTCTCTCTCTCCCTCTCTATCTTTATCTCTCTCTCTCTCTTTCCATGTATAAATATGTTCCTCTCAATATCTCTCGTTAGTGCTACAGTGAGGGGTTAGGATAGTCTGGTATACATACCGTATTACCTAACGAGAACATAAAATAATTTCACCTTTTTCTCTTCCTTCTCTTCGTTTCCCCCATTATTCCCTCCAAAAGGTCGTATACTTTCTCCAGTACCGCCTCCATAATCAGTATCTGGTTCTGAATTAGAAGACAACTTAAAGCGAAATGCCGGCCGGTTTTGGAAACGCATCGTGGACAATTGCATTCTTATGTATTTATGCGAAGTGGGGGTCTAATTTTGGTCTATTTTTTACGCTAAATGATGTTCATTTGCATATGACTCATACGAATGTTGGTGTGCGCGATACGTTTCAAAAACCGGCCGGTATTTCGCTTTAAAGACGTTACTTACGCTTTTAACATTGTAATTCCTCTCTTTCAATTCACACATTACTATGTAAGAAGCCGATGGTCCTAATGGTTTTACTACGCGGTACGCGCTCGCATTGGCCCTATTCCGTTAGGAGTTGCATGAAGCGCTTTACGACAAAGTTTAAAATAATTTTCTTAATTTTCATCAGCTAGCTCACGTTTAAGCCCCTAAAAGTGCGTGTCCCTCTTGCTATTAGGCCTTCCTATAGCCTATAGTTTAATTCCTCTTGTTTCAAAAATATTCATGTATTTATCAGCCCACCTGTTATCTTTTTCTTCTTGCCTGCCCAGCCACTCGGGTTGGGGAGAGGTCTCCCTTCATCTTCCTCACTTTCCATGCCTCCCCCCATTCCTCCTCCCATCCCACTGATTCCTCCCGTAATCATCCCGGCATTCCCAGCGTCCCCGGGGAGCTCGTCCACTTGGTCGACCTCTGGGAATACTTGGCGACCACGCATGAATTCTTCGTCCGAAGGATCTTCAGCTATAAATATAGAACGTAAAATTCAGTGAGCGGGATTTGGCTGGTTTGTGGCGCCAAAGTTGGTCACCAAAATGGATCCCACTCTACTACAAACGTACAAACTACGCGGATTGTTATATTGTCACTACCCAAGTAGTGACCGAGCGTTACAAAACAAGGAGCATCTGAATATAATTCGAAGAAAAATGCCCACTTGTTGAGGTAGTCGATGAAGTTTCTTCTTGAGAATTCTCCGAACAGCAATAGTCCTGGAACAGAAAAAAAATTTAAACACAAAATAAGAATAGCAAATGTTATGTTTTAACCGCAGGAGGACGATGAAATAGTTATTTCTGCCATATAGGACGACTTGCTTTCTTTAGCACCAGAATTAATTGCCTTAATTATTTTTTACAGTATATCCTACCTGAAATCCAGGGATCAAAATCGGAAATCGTTCACATACAGTACCCCCGGGACAACTAGTTGAGTTATAGAATCCGAGGGTCTGCGAGCATTGGGTGAGGTCGCCTGTTATGGGGTGCACGTAGACCTTATTTCCTGAATTGAAGCTATGCAAATGTATCGAAACAATACAAGAATTCCGCAAAATAAGCATGTACTTGTTTTGCACCAACACGATTTTCCCTTCTTTTAATCGAGGTGACTTGAGCAAAAAAAAAAAAAAAAACAAGCAGCAGTCCCGTGGAATTTGACTCTGTGATGTTTGATATTCGTAATGATTTTTTCCATTGCGCATACATAGAATTTAACAAACCAATAAATAAGATATATCCTGTCCAAGCTTATTTATGTAGACCGGAGCTCGTTTGAAATTAAAAAAACTGACAGGTCCACGTATTTCGGGAACTAGGCTCACGCATATCTCTGTTGATGACGCTACCGTAGTGAAATTGCTACAAATGCATAATAAAAATACAAATCGGAATAAAGTCCCACCTGACGGGCAATGTATTCCCACGCCGGAATCCGTAAACATCTTCATCAGAGGTCTCTGTTGGTCCCAGCCAAAAGTAAGTGGGAAAATAACTCCCGCCCATAACCATAACCACATTTGCCCGGTCCAACTGTACACTCAAATGAACAGAGTACCCAGTTTTCTGGAAAAGCAAGGATGTAAACATCAAACGTAGACATATGTACTTCATACAACACATTGTGACACTCCTCATTATATTACCTAAGGTACATACATTTTATATTTCTTTATCTTACCGTATGATATGTTTATACAATTTATATGTGGAACTCAAGCTGTGAAGATGCCACTTATTAAAAAAAAACCGTAAATTAGTGGAAAGGTAGCAACATAAAATGTCTGGTAATTGGTCTTATAAGTATTTTATTTATTTATTAAATAACACCGAAGTGTGCATCAAATAAAATGATCAAGAGAATGCAATGTACATATAACAACGAAACCATTTGTACTGTAGTCGATTAGCAATCGGCTAAAAGAAAAATGGAAAGGTGTATCGTTCAAGTGTATATATCTTGGCCTGCTTTACATAGTTTTGCAAATATTTGATATCTCCCTAAATATTTTGTTATATGGGCTGTTAAATGGATTGTTAAGTATGATATTGAAGCGACAAATTGTGAATTAATCTGCACATCACATTCGTCGAAATAATGCACAACAACGTAAAAGTCCTCGTTGGAAATTAAGAGTAAATGTTTGACGAATTTCCGATTTGGTTTGCCGGGGTGTGATTAGGCCTGGGGTTGTTCTGAGTCCCAATTCAGCTGTCATATATCCCTCCGGGAGAAAGCGCCGCCCAGACGGCCCACCGGACCGGTCCCTTTAAATTCCCATGCAAGAAACCATATTTGTGCGCGTACCCCAGAAGTGTCAAACGACAGAAAACAATCGTGTCAACACGGGACCGCGTTCTGGAGCGGAAGACCGCACATTGGGCCGGAAGTTGAGGGCTGAAGTGTTGCAAAAGAGCAAGGTGCATGCAAAATGCGGGAATCAGAATTGGTGTTAAGTCATGTCGTACGGTACCACCACGGTTCAGAAACAATTACTGGCTGAGTTAATGTAGCTAACGTCGCGTAGCGATGATGATGCCTTAGCGCATCTCTCATGTGTGTGTCCTCAGTCCTCACCCCTCTGTATCCGGACTATCAAGATATTTAATTTTTAAGGTTCTGTTTTCGAAGACCAATTGAGTGGCTTCATAACTAATGGTAGAGGAACCATTCGGAAAATTAGACAAATTTACAATTTTAATTAGTCATATTTTCGGTTCCCAATCCTATGTATATGTGGTAGTTTATATTGCCAGCTAGTTTCATAGTTTATATTGCCAGCTAGTTGCGACTTCTTGTAGTTGAATCATGTATGCATACAAATAAGTTTGCGGACTGCAAAATTTTTCTTTTCATGTCTTCCGTCCATCAAACACAAGATCGCATTGAAAGACTTTTTATTTACAACAAAAACTAATACATGCACAAAAATAAAATGGAACGAAAACAAAAACTGAGATACAACGCAAAGTATGTGTGTACAGACAATTATTGATCGGTGAGCGGGGACTACAGTATCCTACTTCCTCCTGAGACCATATGGGGACATTCCTCCCAGTCCTCCCATTCCTCCCATGCCAGGCATTCCTCCCATTCCCATTCCCATACCGGGAGGCGGGATTCCCATACCGCCCATTGAACCATACGGATTCATACCGCCAAGACCACTGAAAAGAGCTAAGCGTAGATGTTATCGATTGATTTTTGTGAGGGCGTCTCTTTGTAAGAACTCAATACAGAATTCAGTAAGCAAGTGCTAGAACTCTCTGTAACTTTACTATATATAAGGCCTGCAAATCAAAATACGCTTCAAGGAAGGTATATTTCTTGAGTTGCTACTATTAGATTCAATTGGTAGCCACATTACAGTCCGTAGGTACTGACAACTGAATTGAATGGAACTATATTATGTATAAACTACCGTACCCCATTCCTCCCATTCCACCGTATGCTCCGCCCATTGGGAAGGTGTTCATCCCGCCCATTCCGCCCACTGAACCTGAAAAGAGAGTATTGATTGTTTTAAAAGAGGCAGGTCAAAAAGGGACTCATGATAAGTGCCTGATTCGAAGTCCATGATTTCTTCTGATTCGAAAAGTCAGGCATTTAGAATATCAGATCCGCATGATTGCATCATATTCCTGCCTTTGAGAGAGCTCACGCGACGCGTGCCTTATATTTATGTGAGTAGCGGCTATGAGTGGCGGCGCCCTGGCGCCCTTTTGGTTTGCGGCTCCGGCATAGCGCACTGATTTCTCTCCCGGCGCAACAAAAAATGAACGCACCAAGTCCTCCGTAGGGGGATCCCATGCCTCCCATTGATCCCATACCGTAAGGACTTCCCATACCACCCATTCCTGAAATAAAGATTATTCAAAGATAAAAAATCTTGCACTAAACTTCCGACCACTAGTTTATATTAACAGTTTGCAAACAAAATTAGCATCGGTTAGAGTAATTCTTAGTTAGAACCAAATTACTGTTGTTAAACAAAATATATTTTGTTATTAGTTTCATTTACCAAACATTCCATAAGGTGAGCCGAAATTTAATCCATATCCTGAATGTTATATTAATTTGTGGATAAATATAATTGATCTGAAGAGAAAAATATCAACTTATCTTTGTTCCGAGGGATGCGGTCAATGTTTTCAAATATTACTTATTATGTCCAAATAAAGAAAAATCGAAATTCAAAGTTGTAAGGAGTTGGAAGCTGCAGCAGTAAAGAAGCATGCGCGTATGGCATTTGTCTAGCGTAACGAACGGTGCGACAAACTAATTAATAAACACTAAGAGAGTAAGATGCCCACCGCCGTATCCGCCGAGTCCACTCATCATCGGATCCGTATATGAACTATATCTTCCCGGTGATCTCCTGAAATGGATATTGTAACATTTGTCAACGTTTAAGTTTAGGCTACAAACTACGAACTATAGTTTTCTTGTGTTCAGAAATCTATGTATTACTAAAATTGATTTAAATCAGCACTCTCTATGAGAAGATGTAAAGAGCTTCCGAAATAGAAGTCAAGTTTGGGAGTTTCCTCGTTAGTCTTTGCGGAATTTATTCTTAGTGACATAAGCATAGTTAAGCTTTCAATTCCTTTCATATTGTGGTTTAAAAAAAAACATATTTCAACTAATTTTTACAGCTCATGAGGATTCTGCTTGTTGCTCTCCTATTATATAATGATTGAGCGTACCATACGCTTCTTCAGAAATTCTGTTCATGTGTCTTCAACGGTAGGTTTACGAGAAAGGAGAAGATAGTAAATATATACATATACACTATTCAGAAAAGTGAAGAAACCCATTTTTATTTAGTGACATTCGATGAGACATTACATTATAAACAGATTATATCAAACCGGACGCCTGAGGCGACTTCCCAATACTGTGCAGCGATACTCCAAGGCTGTACTCACGAAAAAATGGGCATACTTATGAAACTTCGGCAACGTATCTCCCAAAGAGCATGTAATGATACAATTCCGCTACTTATAAAGTTGGCCTACTTATACCAAACGCCTGAAACGTAGAAGAATGCTGTGGTCATACAAACAAAATCACACGTCTTCCAACTCCCTTATATGAAGAATAGTTCAGTTTTACGATTAAAACTTTGGTCGCTCCTGAAGAAACTACAAAGTATGCCAAGTAGCAGATAGTAGTGACTATATGTATATGTTCTGTCTTTCTATGTTGCCTTTCAGGCTAGTAACTATATTGCTAAGATACGCTCTACGAGTACACATCCTAATACTTTATACCATTTTTGATCGGGAGTACCATCATGTTCCCTTGTTGGGAGTGTCGGTCTTGCCGTGATTGTGTGAATTTGTGAACTAAAAAGTGCATCAACCAAAAAAATAAAACATAAATAAATCGCAAAAAAATCTTTCTTAGTCAGAAACTATGATGGAACAAAATTTCGAAGACAAGTGGCGTTTCGTTTTAAGTTAACGAAGCATCTCCGTGAACATTAAAGATCAATCAAGTTTGTAAACAAATCTTTCGCTACGGAACAGAAAATACACCGTAGTTCTGCAGTTTACTGGTGTACTTTTCTCTGTATTTACAAAAGTGTAAAGAACGTATTGAGCATACCTAGTATACGAACTTGTCGTTGGCCCTTGGTGTGTAGTCAAAGGTTCCCCATAAGGCGATGGGGTGATTCCTCCTTCCCTATCTCTTTCCCCGGGGAATTTGTCTTTATCTTTCCGTTCAGGCAATTCCACCCTTATTTCGAATACTTTCCCGTGAATATTATCATCGACTCTTTCCACGTCTATTTCTATTGAAGGTATTGTAGAGGAATCAGTTATCCGTTCGGAATCACTGAAAACTTTCAAAGGGGTAATATGCTAATTTGGTACTTTGTCTAGTCTAATGTGGATTTGCTATGCTAAATTTTCACTAGTGTAGTTGAGCGATAATGGTTAGAAAAGTTGCTCAAGGTCAGCTAGAACCCATGCAAAGGCTATATTTACAGTATCTATGTGCGAATACCCGACTCGAAAACTACTCTGTTCTTCTACTGCACGTTTCCCGCGAAACAAAAATAAATCCCGCGTTTCCTGGCAGGCTAGCACCCAATACCACGCAATAAGAAAAGTCGCATGTTTCCTGACAGATTAGCCAATCATGTCCCGCAATTAAACATTAGGCAAGGCCTTGTGTTAGCGGCAAGGCAGGCCCCCACTAAGAACCGAATCCCGCGTTTCCCGCTTGTTTGGGATTACCGCTAGGCTGCGAATGAGGAACATAGTAGTTCGATTCTAATTTTAATTGAAAAATTAAATATTATATTACAACCATAACAGACGGTATTTCTATTTTCTCCGCAAGACATCAACTACTTGCCTGAATCTATACATCTAACAGACTTCGAGAAACAATTCTGTGGCTGTGAAATCGAGAAATTGGAAGAAATGGGGCATAGAAAACACTACCACGAGAGGTAAGACCTTGTTATTAGATTAAGATAAGATAAAGAATTCTATAAATTCTAAATGGTGCCGTACCTATCAACTAAATAACTTTGCCTCATATTCTAAACTGTTCTCATCTACTGTATATTCTCTGCTACTGTACAAACCCATCAATTTGGTCCAATATTTCTCTCTCAAGAATGGCGAATTGCCTTTCTTCACTGAATTTGAAGAATCTTATTATATAAAGAAGAAGAGTTTACTTTTTTGTTTGTAACCGCATGTGAACGCAACGAAAATTGGAGTAGCTAAAAGCCATAAAAGGACAGCGGAGCAGCAGAGCTCAGTCTTGAGCAAGCGAAATCCGAATTTTATTTCATGATTTTTCGAGATACGTTGCAAACGTTTCGCAGAAGTGTAATCACTGTGATGTTCCTGCATTCATTTTAGACTTTGAAAGCCGTCTCAGGCGGCGATAGCCATCTAACCTCACACAGACTAGTCATATTTAAATGCTGATTTCTTCGCACTAATATAGCAGATATAGCAATCGCTCAACTTCGTAGACACGGTGGTTTAATTGTCTTACAGACTGACGTGACACTGGCAAAACAAAGCAAAAGTGTCCTTCGCCGCACAAAAGGGAATGCGTGCGTACCTCAATGCGTGCGGCTGAAACAATTGCATGGCTGTATGCGCTAATGTAGGTGAAAGGTGTAGAATTCAGGTGCGGCTGACGTAACTTTGTTTCATCAGTGAATATACGACTGAATCATGAATATGAATATCGATTGATCCGTCAATATAATCAATATTATTTCCATTTCGTCACCTCTTCTCTCTGTTCCTCAGTGGTTCTCCATTCAAAAACTCTGGAGCCGCGCCATTCGGTCGTCTACAAAGAAAGAACGGAAATGTGCAAAAAAAATATACGAAAAAATATAGAACTAAATATCGAGTATTCCAACGGCGTCTAGTCCTACGTGGGAAACCAAAAACCCGATACGGCCCCGATCAAGTCCCTCAAAAAATCCGGCCTTGACCGGGACCATATCGGGGTTTTCTGGAAAATAATCGGGGCCATATGCGGGTTTTTTTCGAAAATGATCGGGGCCACATCGGGATTTCCACTTTCCTGTGATACGACCATACAAATCAGTGAAAAATATTCCAAAAATAAAAACGTTTTTCTTTGGCTGCGTGTTGTCATTAATGTTATTGTACCGTACTGTTGAACATAAAATAAACCAAAAACAATATAAGTGCAAAAAAACTTTAAAAAAATGACCTGTGCAATGATCGTTTGGGAAACTGGAATTCGCGCTCGAGGTGAGGTTGAAAACTGAGAAAAGGTGGAATTATATGTGGTTTCTTGATGCATACTATACAACTTAAAAGTTAATTAAAACAAATGTATTCTGTTTGTTATTTGTGCATGCTGATATCTTTTGTTTAGATTTACAATATACGTCCAATCAAGTTGTAGAATTCCATCTGCTGGTTGCCTTTCCTGGGTTCCAGACTTCTTTATTCACATATACTTCCAAAAGTGCGCAATAAGTTCGCCGTGTTTTTTCCATACAACCCTTGCGCGCCATTACTGCGCGGCGCAACAAATAGTTTCATTTATCTACCTCCTACAGACGATTTCGTCATATTTTTGTGTATCCTGTCAATAAATACCTAGAAAACAAGTCCTTTTGGATTAGAATTCCCTATAGTTGTGTATTTTACGCGCAGCTTAAAATAACTAGTATTGGTTATTGGCTGGCATTTTCATCACCAGTACCAGTAGATATAATCGTTTCTGAGGGGATGTGCTCCGGTAGGTACGGAGCATTACATAAAGGTGTGAAGGTTGCACTATAGGGATAATGGTTCAATCGAGTAGATAGAAATGAACACCAGTAGATTAAAAATTATGATGAAATGAATAAAAATGAATAAGTACAGAACAATTCTTCTGCAGTAGGAGTAATGGATTTTCGCATAACGAAGGAGTTTGGTAGCGAAAAGAGGTACCGAGGGTACCTCTTTTCGCTACCAAACTCCTTCGTTATGCGAAAACCTTCGTTATGCGAAAATTTAGCTTTAATTCCTAGCTTATTTACGCTTACAACTTAAACTTGGCCCTAGTCTTTGTGTTTTGGGTTACTGTAGCAACTTATTTTAAAGTGACAAGTACATAAAGAGAAAACTCGTTGTCAAATTTTATAATAAGCCATCTAACCTCATACAGACTAATGAAGATATTGCTTATTGAGTTCAGCTCATTGAATTTATTGTATGAATGAAACATTGGTGTTTTGAACTTTTGAACAATCCATCTTGCGTAACATCAATCCATTTGCAAGATGGAAATGAATTCATTTTTATAGGTCTGATTTTCAACTGAATTTGGACCCAAAGGTTCCAAAGGATTTTTTCATACGTCCTACGTTGAAGTTCTAAATTGGTGGAAATTCTGGTGCGTCAAAAGCGGAGAACCAAATTAGGCCATCACATTGCAATTGCCTTCTGTTTTTGGTCGAATACGGTGCCAAAGGATCCATAGCGACAATGATCCAAATTCCATAAATGTATCCAAAATATATTAAACAATAAACCAAGTTTTTTATCCATAATCAACTAACCTAATCCTGCTGGGTTGATGTGTCTCTTCTGTTCCTGGACCTGGTCCATATTGTGCATTTGTTACAGCAACAACACATAGAAGTATAGACAATATTCTGCTCATCTGAAGAAAATAATTATTCATCGGGAGCTTACATGATTTTCAATTGCAATGTTCACCGTAAGCAGTTTGACTAACATTATTCAAAATGCAAATATTTAGTAACTTGCAATTAAAACCCTCGATTTCAAGAACGTAAAGCACGTGATGGTATTACAAAATAGAATATTGTGAGATTAGATCAAAAAATTAAAGTTAAAAATGGAGTGGTTGTAATTTTCTAAACTTTGAAAACCATTACTTGATTGAAGCCTGAAATTCATCACCCGGATTTTGATTTATTTCCTTCAAGTGCTAATGATAACCGTTTAAAAAGTAATCATAAATGGATAAGTATAAATATTTATAAAAAGCAGAACATCGGTTTCCGACTGCGCTTTCACACGAAATTCTCCATTTTATACACAACGGGAGACTTAGCCCGAGCCAACTAAGAGTAACAGGTTATACTGTAAAAAGGGGTGGAAAGTGGGGACTAGTGGGTACTCCCGGGGAGAACCCACAGAACCTGGGAGGGAGGTGTACAAGTCATAGAGAGAGGGAGAGAGAAAAGAAAAAAATGAAGGACGGTTGAGAGATAGAGAGGGAGAGAGGGGGAGGGGGCAGAGAGAGAGAGGAGAGCGAGAGAGATATATAAAAGGGAATAAAAAGGGACAAGAGATCAGTCAGAGATTAGGGAAAATTCTACAAAAGCGAACGCGTCCTTTTTATATAAGCTCGTTCCTGAATTCAAGGTCAGCTTCAGGCTTAAAGTCTGAACCCTTCTTTATACCCAGAACTTCTGCTTCTTACCATTAGTCATACCAATTCAAAAGCTACTAACTCACACTGCAGCTTACGCAAACACACATTGAAAGGAGGCAATTGCAGATAATTACAAGTTCCCCTAGTCTATGTCGAAGGTTTGGCTTGTTTCATGATAGTAACAATGAGTATGTGCAAACTCAGAAACTAATTGTGAGGGAAACATGGGCGATCGCACCTGTCCCTTGGCTGAATCTGAATGTTCTTATTGAAATCTGTGAATCATCCTTGAATAAAGGAGCACGCTCTTCAGGTGTACTATAAACTTACCGCCGTTTATCTTTCCCAGATATAGGTATACAACCTCTTATTTTATTGTCCAAGCCTTTCAATTTTATTTTATTTTAATTTTATTGCGCAGGTTTTGCTCGTTCAAATGCATTTTGTGCCTAAAGGGCCTAAAACTCAAGTCTGGAACCCAGACTCACTTTTCCTATTGAGTCACACGTCTACTACTATGTTGTATTTGTCTCAATTCTGTCATAAATAATCCCCTAAACTGGTTTCCTTTAATATGAATAAAAAGTAAGTAAAAGCTTGCCGTTCCCCTACACATTGACAGGTAAATCTGTGTTCCGTTCGCGTGCTAAACGGATTAGTTTTGTATTAACAAAAGCATAAATAGACAGCTCTTTTTGGTGATGGAAACCGGTTGAATAATAGAACTTTCACCCGCGTGTACCGAAAACTTTTTTGCAATAATACTGCAGACAAAATGAGAGATTATGAATATTTGGGGTGAAATGAAACACGATTTATTGGAAACATATGACATGGCATACGAGAACGATAAGCGATCTGGTTTGTAGACTAGATTTAAAACGAGAATTACAAACGAGTTTGGGGTTAATCAGAAGCATTGTGAAACAATGATGAAGCATGTGCATGCTTTCATACGATTCCAGAGGGGTTATGTCCGTTATCTGAGTACTCATTCTCATGTTTCTGAACCTTTATTTTATATAGCGTAATAAATTATAGATCCCTTCAACTAGCGTGGAAAAGTAGGACAAATGCTCGAAAATTTGTTTATTCCTTGTGTTTTATTTCAAGAACTGAGAGTCTATATTTAGTTCAGGTCTGCGAAAATCGAGTGCGTTGAACATAACTGAAGTGAGCCCTTGAACCTTGAACGGTGGAAGGCGAGCCGTTGTCCGTTCACTCATTGTATACCCTTACGGTTAGTACCAATTGGAGCGTAGGGCCGTTTTCCCCAATGTAACAGGAGTAGGGAGGGTACTCCCGTTCCCCCCCCCCCAATATAATAGGAGGAGGGAGGGTACTCCCCGAGAGAACTGCCCCCACTGAAAGATCCTGAGGGAGGGAGGTGGATTTGATAGTTACAGTATACTGAATTCCCTTGAACAACTAAAACTTTCCATTCCCCTATATATTCTTTTCAATGTCTGCTTTAGTTACGGACCCCATGCGACTGGACAGAAAATGCTCAACAAATTTTTATTTCTTCATTCAATACCGGAAAATGTATACAAACAACATTTGGCACCAATAATAGTTTCAATAACAAAGTCGGAAAGTATTTCAAGCCAAGTGGCCAAGTCAGATATTACAAACACAATGTCGAAGAAAACTTTAGAAAAAAAAGAACATTATTTTCATATAAGGTCAGGTCCATGAAAATAAAAGTTTAATGTTTTGCTTTCTTGTTGTTGACATTTTCCGATGACGAAATGTCCCGTGCAAACTTCATGAGCACACCGTCCTGACGGATCTCACACTCGGAGGAATCTTCGAGCATAAGCATGCCTGAATACGAAGGATTACGGTACTTTCCGAATCTCATTATCGATTAATCGTACTGTAGATTGTAGTTTTTATAGTGTGGAGTGTGGCCGCGTTCTCACTAGACAGTAGTATACAGTATACACCTTTGCAGTGAAGTGAGTGAAGTAACAAATATTTTACTTATTGTACTTTTTCCTCTGCAGCAATGTTACAAGAATCTGCGGTTGAATTACTTCAAATAGCATTAGAATCCTAAAATGTCGGAAGCGCAAATGTTTCACAAGCATTTTAACTAAGAAGAGGTATTCGCTAATAGATGCATTGAGGCTTCGCTACACCTTTGCTCCAGTTACGTTTATTTCAATTCCTTACGTAGTAAAGGTTCAATGAGCTATGTAAAGTGGTAAACATACATTCAGAACAATGCATAATATGTATACGAATGGAAGATACAACGTGCGCAGTTGTCGGATGTTGTTAATTTAACATATTGGAAATGCCAGTATTCTCACTGTCTTTACGTTGTCCAAGTTTCGCACAAGACTTAGGACACAATATAAAAAACGTACACATTTTGTACGTTCTTCTGAGGAGCATTTTCCCGAAAAGGAGACAATCATTCTGTCGTTTTCCACAGTATCCAACATCATTTGTGTTACGTAGGCACTTCTGGTGGAACATTATGCAAATCGCATCCTGAACCAAGAAATAGCAATTTAAAGCGAAATGCCAGCTCCTTTGGAAAATTTGCATATGATAAGCAAATCCTATGTATCCTATGCTAATTTTGTACGATCGTCCACGGCAATCGTACAAAATTAGCGTAGGATACATAGTATTTGCTGATCATATTCAAATTTTCCAAAGGAGCTGGCATTTCGCTTTAAACGAACATGCAGCTCATGAGAAAAATCATAGACACTGTGAATTCCTATCTTGATTTTCTCGTGAGCGCTGCCTCTTTGGTTCAATTATCAATATGCATGTTATATTTTTAGACACAACAAAGATACACAAGAAGATAAATAATAAATTTTTTTAATAGAAGTGTGTTTCTCTCGTTTCAGTTTGATTATCTTTGACATTGTTTCTTTTTTCGAAATAAAGAGTTGAAAAAAAATTAAAAAAAGTTTATTGGTCCACTCACAACATCCTCATTGGAGTCCAGTTCTTCCATTTTTGGTTTGTCGAATAAAGCGGCAGAAATAGTCCCAATAAAGAGTAATGCAATGAGGAGACGCATTATTCCGGAAATACTGGAACATTTTTTGATAATTAAAGCGGTAGTGCACGTGGTTTGTGAAGTGAACAGTGTGCCATTTTGTGTGCAAGAAATTGAACGTGAAATAGAAATTCAAAGTATACGGCAAATTCGCAAAGAAACGTCCGAATCTGTGATATATTAAAAAGGGGATACAAGTTCTCAGAAACTCTGATAAAAAACTGATTCTGGGTTTGGACCCGCAAAGCAAGTTAGGTTGAATTTCTTTGAAGAATATTAATCTAGGAAAAAAGTTAAGTTAGAATGAATTAAAAACGTTACAGTTATGTCGTTTTTTGTGTCCGCGTGGGCTGTGCGCATTTTCAAACTGATTGTGAGTAAATTGTAGATAATTTGCCCATGTCATGTTCAATAATTGTATGTAATTTAGCATTTAGCCAGATAGTAATTATCTTGACAATTTCCTAATTGGTATACGTAACTTGCGTTTTGGCTTACGTACTAGCACTTCGTTGAGAAATAATTGTGAAAAATAATTCTGAAATTCCCATGGGACGGCACCAGATTGAAGATTCATTCGCATTAGTCATAAAAACAATTAACGTAGGGAGCTTGTAAGTAAAAAAGGTATTTCGAATTGTTAGTACTACGTACACCGCATACTAAAGAAATGTTCGCAACATCCAGCAACTTCCCGAGCCAGAGTTTTCACACACCACGCATCAACCTGCTCTAGTTTTGCCCAACTTACACTTGTTGTGAAACGTAGTTTATTATAAGTTTGAAATTCTTTATAATGGATATGAAAACTAAGAACAGGAGCAAAAGCTCCTGTTTCTTTTAATTGGAAGGTGTAAATCAATATAAAACTATGAATTCTATTAATATTTTGGATCGTAGTAAATAGATGATTTCCATAGTGGGCATGCAAATTTTGTGCTGGCTTGCAAAATTACTTGTAAATTTGCATGCCCAGTGTGGAAATCAACTATTTACTACGATCCAAAATTTTTATAGAATTCATAGTTTTATATTTATTTACTCCTTGCAATTAAAAGCGTTTGCATTGTAAAGTATGTCTTTCGGAATTTAATACCACCATCTTTCGATAAAAGGAAACCATTTGAGCACGTCATTCTCGTGACCCTCCTCCTTTAAAGCGAAATACCGGCCGGTTGTTGAAACGCATTGCGACACCTGCTTTCTTATGCAGCATATGCAAATGACCTAAAATTAGAATAAAAACTAGACCCAAATTAGACCCCACGTTGCATAAATGCATAGGAATGCAAGTACTTGAGATGCGTTTCAAAAAGCGACAGGTATTTCGCTTTAAAATAATAGAGGGGGTTGAAAATTGGGGCAAAGTTACCCTCAGGCTCAGGATGTCTTCCACGGGGTAGACATCCTGAGGGTAAATTAACGTATCCCAACTCCTAACAGGGGGTAAACTTTTGTGACACTGGCCTCAGGATATTAATATTCTCTGGCCAGTATTCCCAGAAGAACAAGCTACGTATTCTAAAGGAAATTGCGGACACTTACTAATTATACAAAAACAGGAAATTCCATTTCGAGCAATTTCATCAAAAACATGAGACAGAGAGGAAATGTGCAGACGTACATTTACGTCTATGGCAATGAAAAACAAAGCCTGGGAATGCGAATTTAAAAAGGAATATTTTATTGTTTATTTTCCCTCACTTTTTTTCTCACAAACTGATTTGGTACACATATATGTTGAAGTAAATACGGGCCGTATACTTACAACAGTACGACAAATGAACCGCTAATGACGCCCATTGCAAACATAACTGAGCGGCAGTGGTGCCCGAGCGTAGCCAATTCTGAGCGAGTTAGTTTTAATCATAATTTGTTACGAAGTTCGCCCGCAACCCCTATACTTACCGCCCACATAAATTAGGGAGGGCCGCTCTACGTCGGCCCATGTTTTTTACAGGACCCGTGCGTGACACGCAAGCTACAGTACTAGGCACGTCAGCACAGTAACCAATAGGTATAGGTGTAATGGTAATAGGGCAATGGGCATACTTCAACTGTAGTGCAATAAATGTCTAGCCTAAAATTCTGGCCACTCGCTTTTCAACTACATTTTACAGCAACAATTTCACAATTTGATCACGCAAGGATTTATAAATTGTATTCCATCACATGCAATACTCTATGCAAAATCCCATGAGAGCCCATGAATTATTGGAATACAAAAACTATCATACTGTGCTCTAAACGAGATGGAGCTGTCTGACGATTCTCTCCAAAATTTACAAAAAAAAAAGATACGTAGTCGATTAAGGTTACGAAGTATTTCATAATTTCGGAGTGCATTCACACCGAGAACGAGGATATCTCGGGTAATAAGTGGTAGATCAAAATAAGCTCACACACCACATTTTTTGTGTATGTCATAACCACCTAGAGACCATATTCATCACTCCGACTCCCTCGGGGAAACATTCCCTGGGGACAGAAAATAGCACTCTAGTGTTAGACACGCAGAGAAAAAGACGGGGAATTCCCCGTGGGGAACTGGGTGGTGAATATGGCCTCAGGACATCAATAAACGTAGGGACTCGAAATCGTCTTAATTTTGTTTCTAGAGAAACGGTTTTCGCTAAATTTATCTATATATAACCATAACGTAATGTACTCACTTACACACTAGGATCTCACTATACAACTCAACATTCCCTCATTTACTAGCAAACCCCGTGTTTCCTCTATCATCTAAAACAAGTCCCAAGATCCAAACCCAAATAAAATGTACAGGAAGTGAACATCAATTAGCCAATGTAGGTTAACCGCTCCCTTTCGAATACCCAAATTCACTTTCTTCACTCAATTGTATACACCTTTCACGCCACATACAATAGATAAGTGTCGGAGCGGCGAGTACCTAACCCCTTTCCTTACCGGGAGAACACTGGTAATTTACCGGGCAAAACCCCCCTCGGGGTAAACAGAACCTACATGGCCAGTCTGACACAAACGCAGACTTAGGCTCCGAGGTTATATACCAAAGTTGCATAAGCCTGATATCTGCCCTAAGATGTCACTACTTACATCACACATTATTCTACTAATTATTTCACTAGTGAGCTGCCAAGTATGGAATAATCAAAACCAACCACTCTTTCAAGGGTATATGAACTCCTATCCATCAGGTAAGATACTCAGTTTATATTAATTTGTTATTTACAGTAAGTAAAAATGTTACAGTAACCTTAAATTTAACAAAAGACAATAACCAATGTCCACACAATACAAAACATCAAAATTTCTTCCATAATTTATACATTTCATTAATATTCAACAAAATCATTACAAAAAAGTCCAAATAATTAAAATAGCGTCCAACACCAACCATAAGATAAAAGATCAATACTCCAACCTCCAACTTATCTACTTATCACATTATTAAACAAAACTGTGCATATTTCGATTAGGTAAACACACTTACTCACAACAATAGTATTATGATTGAAACTGTATGTTAGTTAGAACAAATAACTATTAATAATTGCAAATTAGACAAAATACATCCAAAGTCCACCCACAGGGATTTTGAGTAAACTGGGTGTCGACTAACAACCACGGAAAGAAACTTAACATCTCCGTAACTGCGGTTCAGAACACACACAAAAATACAAAAGTTTGGAAATTTGGAATGCAAACCGCAATAAACCATTAATGTGCAACTTCTTAAACGGTCAATATACATAGTATTTGTTCTCGTACAGTAGTAAACCTTTGACTTGGACATACAGTAACCAATGATAGTACAAATGAAAATACCAAATTAATAGAATCACTAGTGCACAAGAACTACGCTAGCTCTACAAAAATGATGATCTTGTTTGTGGGTTGGTACCCGTTTGGATCAGATATTGATGGGGGAAACAAGGTATAGAGGGGAAAAGAATCAGCGTACGTGGCCCCGGCTGCATACTGTACTCACTATGATTACCACGTGCGCCAAGTACCGTAGCATTAACGAGAAGTTGAAGTGATTCGCGAAACGTATGCTGGTAATCTGCATTCCTTGTATTATATAAAATTTTGTGCCAAAAATGATCAGAAAGGCAACATAAATTTGCTTACATTACACGGGAAAGCCGTTGACCAACACAGGTTTCCAAACCACGTGCAATACCGCTTTAACAAAGGGGAAGGTTCTATTCCTTCTCGGTCCTTTCCGACACCATTTTGTTCCATCCGCCTCTGCCCGAATCGTAGTCCTTCCTGTACTCGTCTCTCACCTAAATCATGGCATAAAGTCGTTGACGCTCTGACCGACGAAACCACCATCCGAATTAGCATATTGCATAAATTTAGACGGTGGTCTTGAGCTCGTAGCCATACCACCGTCGGGATTAAAATATTGGGTATGGTAAAAATCAGAAACGTATCATAAAGGGATACACGTTTCGGAAACACGATCACTACATATATTTGGATGGTGGTTTTGAGCTTTTCCCGGCGAGTTTTATGCCCTGACCTGAATTCATTATTTTACAACTGACAAGGACACATGACTAGCAAAAATCAACATTGTGAACTATTAACTAACTAACTAACAAATAAGTGAAAAGACGTTATTAGTTTCTTCATTTGCCGACCGTCGATGAATTTACAGGCAAAAAAACGGATCAGGATAAGTCACGTAGTCGTCTAAAGAAAAGCTATGTTATGTTTCACGCAGAACCATTAAACGGATCCTCATGCTTTGTTTTCACTTTGTGGTTGAGACGGAAAAATAGATTTACAAAAAAAGGAAAAATAATAGACAGGATAATTACGTACTATTTGTAAAAAAAAGAAAAAAAGAAAAAATAGGAAAATAAGGGTACCTGTCCACCATGACGTCCCCTTCCGAACTGCCTTCCCTCTTTGAACCCGGTGTCCCAATCGGTACGGATAATTCGGTCGTCCAATCGAGTTCCTGAACTTATATTGTGAATTCATTATCTTTATAGTTTAATCCCGACTCCCGACAGATTACCATATAATGGATCCTGACAACTTTCAGGATTCAAAACGTTACAAAGCCAATCCCTTGAACAAAATACCAATCGTATTAAATACACATATACTAATTAATATGTCTCACTAAAAAACCAAACGCGACTTCGAATCGTAAATATGGTTTCAAGCGACTTCGAATCGTAAATATGGTTTGGGTTTCAAGCGACTTCGAATCGTAAATACGGTTCCAAGTAAGAAAGAAAAGGTAAGTGACAGCCATTAGGTTAGGTTACTTTATAAAACCAACCGTTAATACACCGCACAGCTATTTCCGCTTCATCTCTAGCGTAGTACCTGAACAAAAATGTTTTGACTACAAATTCAAAGCTCTCAATCAAAGCTATAGCAGACGAGCGAACCGTCCGTCTCCATAGGTAAGGTCCTTGCCCTATACTCAACAATTTCGATAATATAAACATATAAAAAAGAAAACTGACTCCACAAAACAGAAACCGCACGGAGTCTTCTTGAATCTATCCAATCCCATAACGACTCGACGCACGTCACCAGCGCGACAGAACAGTTCGTAGATCTAAAAGAAGAAAATATCGTAGTGCAGTCGTATTTCGTATTTAAATAACAAAGAGCATACCATACGATAATATCTACATGAGACCTAAATCCCGCACGTATACTAACGTTATGTGGCTTACGTCCGGACAGAAACATATTGTATCACTAAGTTTCTAGAAATAAAAATTTGCAATGGCCTTCTTCAGAACCCAGAGATGGTCTGAAAGAGGAGCATAACTTTATATGGACAGCAAACATTTGCATATAAGGTAAAAAAATATAAGACACAAACTCAAACAAATAGCCGATTGACGGATTGAACAAAATTTCAAGAGTCCCAAGTTCCAACCTGTTCTTCACGAGTGTAGTACGATAAGTTTCCAACGTACAAAGTTGTCGACTCCTTTAGAATAGTTTCCTGTTCTCGCAAAGAGCCCTAAAAGTTATGCATATTATTAACTCCAATACGTAAGTTATTATTGAGCTTAAAAAGGGGCGAAGGGCAAACAAGCTAACAACCACGAAACACACACCTGAAACCTTTGGTCGCGATAAGCACTCAGCTCCTTTGCCTTGTCTGGAGCGCGGAGGTCGTTGTACTTTCTCTAAAACAAAAATAATTAACAGATGGAAGTGTAACTAACGAACGAAAATTACAGACTGACGACTAGGACTTTCATAGCTAGAAAATAAATATTAAAACTAGGTATTTAATATGGACGCAAACTATCATTATGTGTTTATATTATTTCAACAAGCAAACTATTTGTAGTAATCTACAAGTGAACATGCATTCTTCGTAGTTCATATATTCACGCAGATATAAAGGAAAGGGACGACTAAATGCTACTTCCAAATACTTCGGTTGTTGCACGTTCTCCTCACAAACTATATATAAATAATAGTTTCGAGAATCGCAATAGCATAAAACGAACAAAATTCCTACCTTTCTGCCGTGGTCAGCCATCTGGTAAATAAAACACCCTGAGAGAAAGAAATTATAGCAAGACAAAGTTAAGTGCGGATATTCACAACATGGTGATACGATGCAATATGCTAGAAAGTAATATAAAACTAAAAAGTGATGAATCTTCACATTCATAAAACCGAATTCGAAAAACGAGAAAAAAAATGCAAAGTTGCCGCGAAACACTCTGCGTAGCACGCAAATATTTTCCATCTCGACTCTACCTCACTGTGTACGGTAACGAATACTTTTTCTAAACTGTAGTTGTTTTACTAATTGCAATTGCAATTGTAATTTGTAATCCTAATTGTAATTGCAGGTCAATACCAAATGGGTATTTCGGCGTATGATAATCAGCGGTCAATGTATCCAAACACAATGTATCGGCCATCATATTCTGAAATGTCATATCAAATACCATATTCCTCATCGTATGGAAGGAGCAATCCGTGGTATTACCGAGAGAATATGAACTCGCCCTACAACAGTAATAGTGGATACAATAATCGATATGGAAATGAATATGGAGGATATTCATCTTATGGAGGACGCAATGGTTACGATGTTCGAGGTGAGTGTACACTTACATAGTACGTCAACGTGAAAATTGGCGTGCATGCGGCAACGTTGCGGCATGCAAGCGGTGTGGAAAAAAGTTGCACGTCGATGGGTTCTGGCGTGCAAGTTGCCCGGCGTAACGTTGCCGCTTGCACGCCGTGAAGAAGAAAGGTTGCCGCTTGCACGCCATAAGTTGCAGCTTGCACGCCAGCTTTCGTCAGTGAGTCGATAAGCAGATTTCATTTCAGTGAATCGTTTTTGTGTTGCTTCATTTTGTACTTTCTCCTAATTCTGTACTCTTGAGGTTACAATCCATTAATGTCACATGTCCGGGATCAGTCATCATGGGAAGAACACTCTAATTATTTGAGTTTAATCAACGATAAGGAGAATTTCCAGGTATTTTGATTTTTATGGTTTTGTTAAAGAATAACGTTCAGCGCGGCGAGTTAAAAAGCCATCACACAATGTTACTACTTGATTGTTTGTATATTGGAAGAGAAACTAGTGCCCATGGACACTACGACTACCACCGTTGAAGATACTACTGTAGATCAACATTAAAGTATGTATATAAACGATCAGTTTGTTGTGGTTATTTATATATTTCCAACTTTAGGCTAATGGCTGTGGTTGGGATGGAATACAGCAACGATGTGCTGATGCATTGGGCATTTGCAGGGTATGTGAATATTCTTTATAAAAAAAACTGAATATCTCGGCAATACTTGATTTAGTCAAATACAGAGACCGTATTCACCAACACACCGATAGCCCGCCCTAGGCTATGCTCACGGGCGCTCTGAATCTCTTCTGCTGTGCCACTCTATACGCACTCTAGCTCCCTGGGGAGGCCAGGGAGGGCTCACTGTGTGTTGGTGAATACGGCCTCGGTACTGAGAATAAGAGGCATTTTACTTACATATCAGCACATGTGCGCCAGCGGTTCGCCACAGGTACGCCGTAACTTCGCGTTGCATCCTTGGGTGCGCGGCGCGATCGTGGAGTCTCCTAGTTTTAATGTTCTGTTTTCAGGGCGGATGTCGGGATTTCTCTCCCCATACTGTCCCACTTCGTGATTGTCGATGTATCCCTTATGGCTATGCGGCACTAATGAAAATGATATCCGGAATGAAAAAGGCGAAGAAAGCATAATATCCATCTATTTCATTCATTATTTATTTACCCCCACTTACGTGTTACATGTGCATCCAATAATAAGTTATTTTTTTTGTCAATAGTGGTTGATACTGTACTGTCTTTGAAGTTTGGCTTCCACCGATACACAGTACGACATAAAACTGCACCTCAACCATATTAGCATTTTTTTAGTTTATTGTTTATTAAAGGGTCAGGCCCATTTCAAATTACCCTTATTTTTGATGACTCCATCGGATTCTCCGTTTCAAATATAGTAGGCTGAATTTTTTTCCAATTTACAGTCGCAAAATTCACGCAGTACAACGTGAAACTTTGGGTGCGGGGCGGCGCGCTAAATGACGCGGGGCGGCGCGCTGAAAAGTGCGGGGCCCAGGCAGGGCGGCGCCACCAAGACGGGGCCCAGAGCGCGCGGCCCCGCTTCAAAAGGTGGGCCGTAGGTGCGCCGGGAGCGCGCGGAGCGTGGGAAAATGGGCGTGAAAGGCCCCGCCCCTTTGCTTATTACATTAAATAATACAATAAAAAGACAATTCTACAATATAATAACAACCAACAACAAATATAGAGAATAATTTTACTTCATTCAAAGCATCCAAAAAATATAGCGATAAAAGCGACACATTTGGGCGAATTATGATAAGTTACTATGAGTTGCAAGTCAACATGAATGGACAACCCAACTACGAGTACAAAATACTTTCAATAAGAGTAAATCCTCTTCTCTACGAATAAATGTCCATACGAAGTCTATGGTAAGTAAATAATAAATTATACAACAAGGAAACAACAATAGTCAACCAGTAAATAAAGTACAATATATAATCACGGCTATAGATTGATGGTCAGTTGAACAAAAAAATAAGCAGTGTTACGCTTGTCTACTATTATAAGTAATCCGTGTAAAAATAGCAACGTTACGCTGGCCTATGATTATAATAAAGAATGGGCTACACTTACTACAATAACCACATGCTACTATGCTACTATACTACTACTAAATATAATACTGTCGTAACCACATAAAACATGTAAAAAAATAAGCAGCGTCACGCTGGTCTACAGTTATAGTAAAATAGAGCCCTAGGATACCCACTAATTCCTAGAATATCTACCCAGTTGCTGTCCTCTCTTCCGTGTTCTTCCTAATCAGTGCTTAGACGCATTCCATGGTAGATCCCTTCGTATCAGGGAAACCGAAACGATCATCCAGAGAGCACACGATCCTCATCCAGTCAACTGAAATAAGAAGAAATGTGCATATATATATATATATACACTCAGTATATTTCACTTATTATTTTCCATAATTTCCTCTTTAATATGTATTCAATAAGCAATTCATTTAAGTTCCATTAATTCATCATATTCAAGATCAATCGAATTTCGAAAGTACATTCTTAGTTTCACGCAGATGTTTCCACTTTGAGTTAATGACTTTTGTAAAAGTACATGTTAGGAAATAGTGAATAATAATAGAGGCGCAGACAAATGTCTGCAGCTGGCCCGTCTGGCCCTATTTTAGGGATCAAACTAAAATATCACGAACTATGGAATAGAGACGCTAAAGATAGAGATTAATTAGGAAATAGTATAATTTAGACATATCCAATAAATTAGGCCACGCCCCATAAAACCAGTACTTAAGGCCTCCCCGGCCCATTGAATTTGCCTTGAAACCGATGTAGCCTTGCTTCACGAATAAACCACTTGGACTCGACGGTGTAATTTCACAAGAAATATTCGATATGATATAATGATATTGCTAAAGAAAAACATAACAAGTAGCAATAGCGTAATTTCAAGTTCAATCACATACGAAACATTTAAAGCTCGTATGCTACTCTTACTTAAGGTAAATGAGCAAGCCGACTTCAGTACCCGACTCAACGAATCGAGGATTTGCGTAGTGCCTGCCTTCCTGTCACCACCCACGGGAGATGGGATACATACGCTTTCATCCACACAATCACAACAATAATGACTTGGTGGGACATATATGGAAACCTAATATTGGATTAGCCCTACCTGTATTAGTCGATGTATCTCCATGGATATGTTGCCATATATTCATTCCCTCATGTGGAGTATCGCAAGTGTCCAAAGTCCGATGATGTATATTTCTTTCTCTCCAATTCTCCATGACTTCGTCAGGTACCAGGAAGTCTGAAACGAGACCATTGTCATTGTAACTCTATAATCAGAGGGCTTTCGCTACCTGAGGCATCTTTAAAGCGAAATACCGGTCGGTTTTTGAAACGCACCTCAAATATCTGCATTCTTATGCAGTGATGCTAAGAGGGGTCGAATTGGGGTCTTTTTTATTCTAATTTATGCTCATTTGCATATGATGCATAAGAAAGCAGGTGTATGCAATGCGTTTCAAAAACCGGCCGGTATTTCGCTTTAAATGCTGCACAGGCAATACTTCAAAAAAGTTGAACATACTTATATGGAACGTCTGACTGAAACATATTGTCAGCAATTAATGTAAGGAAACTCATTTCGTTTATTTTGGTTTGCGAAACGTATCTTCCAAGTTTATGTAATAAGATTCGATTGCACTTATTTTGAAGGGTTGCGAAAACGGACTACTTATACCAAACGCCTGAAACGTAGAAATCCGTTTCGTTCACACAAACAAAAAAGTAAACTCTTCTCCTTTATATAACAATATTACAAGCGTCCAAACAGCAAACTGGTACGTGAACGAAACGATTGGGTCTGGGATGCAATAACGTGCCCTAATTTAAACTGTTAAACAGTGCGCTCATCATTAACTGTAATAAAAAAGACTGAAAATTCGGCACAGAAAATAAAACTACGATAAATTTAATGACACGTTCTTACCTTTTTTCATTGTTCGTGCCGGCGTATCTTGGGTTGCATCCGCTTGGGTTGCATCGGTTGTTGTCTAAACAAAAATAAATGTATAATTATAAAGGTATTGTGCATCCATGAAATGCAGTGATTCGATCAACTCATTACCAAGTGAATCTTGAGTATTACTTTAAAAAACGTAAAATCATTTTGAAAATACGCGTGGCAACAAAACAGCAATATCTCATCAGCTTTTACTGTAAATAACCTGCCTATCTGTCCTCATCTTCATCTATAATACGATGGTTTTCGGCTCGACATGTATCCTGTAAATAAATATATTGTGAAAGTAAATGCAACCGACTCTCATTATAAATCTTAGATTTACAGTTAAGAAAGTCAACATTATTTTCACTGACGTGAAGGAAAGGTCGACACGTGGTTTACCGATACGAGAATGGAGAAGAGATGGTTTACTAGAAGAAACAGGTACAGAAAACAATCACCACACAAGTTGGGAAATAATATTCTAAAAGTAAATGAAATGCGACTAATTTTGAGCTTAGTTTTGCGAAAGTACGTGTGTGATGCACTTCTGTTCGACGATTACGGTATAAGTACGTCATTTAGAGTTCGCTAAATTCCAAAAAATCGAATATATAAAACTGTATACAAGCTAAACTAATAATAAGCATCTATTCATAATAATCTTCTGTAAAAAGAATTCTAAACAAGATCAGCGGGCCAGTAACAACAAACTAATAACATAAAGCCAACAATTTAAATAAAAGTACTACAATTCAAACTCTATGAATAAGAAAAACAACAGTTTGCTGGAGGTTGAAATGCACAAGTTGGGAAATAATATAGTTTCGCTGCGTAGTGTTAAATGCCCCTTCACTGAGTATCTTGCAGTTTCCACAATAAATTTTTCGCGCACCCGTGGCGCGCTCCTGGCCCACCTGCCGCCCCGCGATTCGGTGGTGGAGCCCATCCCAGCCCAATGGGCGAGACACGGGCGATGGGCGCGCGGGGGGTGCGCGGCCCCGCGAAGTGGGGCCTGGGGCGCGCCGCCCCCCGGCCAAGTTTCCTCAGTGTATTCAGCAATTTACCATGGCCAGCCATACCCAACTATTTATCGCAGTTGTCACGCCCCTCCGCGCTAATTGGGCAATATGCTCTATTGGGCGTGGCAATTGCGATGTTGCCCAATTAGCGCGAAGGGGCGTGACCACTGCGATAAATAGTTGGGTATGGCTGGCCATGGTAAATTGCGGAATACTGCGTGAATTTTGCGACTGAAAATTGGAAAAAAATTCAGCCTGCTATATTTGAAACGGAGAATCCGATGGAGTCATCAAAAATAGGGGTAATTTGAAATGGGCCTGACCCTTTAAGTAAAACGAGAAAAAAATATGAAAATGCGAATATTCATAAACAAAAAATCGAACAAAAATATATTTACACAATTTTTAAAACCGGGGAGAATTTCTGATATGATTGAAACGGGAGAGAATCACATCACCGGGAAGTATATACTCGATACGATATTTTTTTACAAATGGTGAAATATTTTATGCAAATGAAACTAATTTATGTATTATGCAAACATTAAAATAACGAGAACATGTAAATAAAAATTAAGCGCGTATTACATAATAATGGAATTCGAGCAGTTGTGAAAGAAGAAAAATAGAAAAAAAAGTCAAAAAAAATTATGATTATGTCAAAATTCTGGGAATCTAGTGAGCAAAACTTGAACAGAATTGCAAATTTTATATTCCAAAAGCACCGGACGTATTCTAATAATAAACTTCATTGCAGTAAAATAATTATTGGTCTGAAAGTCTCTTTTTCAAAATCATAAGCCAAATCATAATTTTCGTAGTTTTATTTGAAAATAAGCGCAAATGCATGTGGTACATAACATACACTACTCCATTCATCGAGATTCGGTTCCTTCCTACAGTATTCTTATTTCTTCTGATATTCTAATTTTCCAATTAATAGTCATTTCTGGGGCTATTTCCGTTCTTCAGAACTCCACGCGGAGTTCCATCCGGGTTGAAGCGAACCTGAATGAAGTTTCTATATGAGAAGATTCATTATGTTGGCTTACGACGTTACGACTACTGACTGAGACCTAACATTATAAAAAAGTTACAACTCATTTAAAGCGAAATACTCTCCGGTTTTTGAAACATATCGAGTACACCATCATTCATATGCAGAATATGCAAATGCACATAAATTTGAATAAAAAATAGAGTAAATTCGAGCAAATTAGCATAAATGTCTAAGAATACAATTGTTCACGATGCGTTTCAAAAAGCCTTAATCAGTCTCATAAGTCCCATGTTTCAAAATAAATAAATAGTCAGCGTGAAGCTGTGTAGCCCGATAAGCCCGATTCGAGATCGTATATTGGTTCAGTAATGCTAAGAGTGCCTCTGTGTAAAACGTACCCTTTGTTTGCTGGATGGAATACTGGAAGTGCTGCTCCCATGGTACATCTCACTGTCGTCTCTGTACTGTGGAGGATGGGTGGAGAAGACTACAGTACCCATCGGGATGCCGAATCCACCTGACAAATTAGAATATGGTAATCAAAGAGACGTGTCCGGATTTGCCTATGTATGTGCATTAGGAGAACCCAACTGGTGCTCAAAAGAGTATAGCTTTTACAATTTTACAGTCACAAATTTACGTGGCAAGTATCTCTTTTAATTAATGGAGGAATTGGCCCTTCTACTGTGGGGTCTAGTTTACTTTCGTTCATTTATTAATATTTCTGCTGCAATACAATTTACAAGCAGTCTTGAATCTTCAGATTCAGTATGTTAGCCTTCCTGTTAAAACATTGGTTCTCTGCTTTTGCCAGTGCTAAAATCTCACTGCTCTCCACCTGCTTCTGTGTACTAATATTTACATAGAGAATGGATTGACCAAGAGAACTTTTCCTTTGAAAAAATCAATTACGAAAAGCTGCCAGTGGTAAACATAAGAAGACATTACTCAAATAGTGAAATTGGAAAATTGGAAATAGAGCAACATATTTGAAACGCACGTAGATGTTACATCTGTATACTTCAAGATCTGACAGTGAGAACAAAATCGATATACATGTGGTCTATAACCTACCATCACCTACCATGGTTACAGATTGTAAAGTTTGGAAGATTGTGGGAATATAATTTAAAAAGTATCAAATCTGTTTCCTTTCCCTCTATGCATATATATAGTTCATGACGCGTGGTTTGTGAAACTTATGTTAAACACTAAACATTAAAACATTATATGCTTATTTCTGTGCCTGTCTGTGCATTTCGGGAACAGAAGGGCACATCATACGTTTCACAAACCACGTGCCATGCCACTTTAAAATAACGTACAGCAGAGTGGGTAGAATCCTTGATCGTTGACAGTCTCGTACATATGGGGATTTCTTCTCCTATGCAACCAACACCCGTTGCACATGAGACAGCAGAAGAAAGAGAGCAGAATTGAGAGGAGAATAGAGACGATCAGACCAATCAATAACATGGTGTAATCAACTCTGAAAAGGATATAAATAAGTAAATATTCTACCCTCAGCATCTCGCTCCTATTCAAGAGTGCTTCAATACAGGGCAGTGTTCAAAGCTTGCGTATGACCTGTTCCGCAGAGGCCCAGAGCCCAGAGCCCAGACTAAGTAACACGACGCCTTCGTGGTACAGTGGTACATTCATTTCCACAAATTTTCAAACTATAAGACTTACCCTTTAAAAGTTATCACTAATTTTCATTAACTCACTGGAAAGTATTGCCCGTGGTCATGGCAAAGAATCTCTGTGGTCTTCCGTGCGTCGGTTGGTCACGGGTGGCCAGGTTGTACTCCTCTACGCCACAACAGTAGTAACCCTGAAAGAAGACCTTATCATACTGTACCTGTACCTTTGCGAAAAGCACCTGTGTTTCAGGAGCCAGGCGTACTGTAAAATAAACTGCGTCTTCATTGATGAAACTTCGCAGTTGCTAAATTGGGCCCGCCATCCGGCAATGACAGAAGCACCTCTTTTCAAAAAACGCGATTGATTATTTTCTTAGTAGTACATGTTGCTACGTCAACCGTTGCTTTCTTTTCTAAACAAATTATACTATAAAGATAGGAAAGGTTACTGTATCGTGCCGTCGATAAATACCTTGAGACTTCTCACAAAAAAAAGAAACACAACTGAGATAAAGCTTACATTATCCCTTCCTTCAATACTAGGGCAACATTTGGCGGCACATTTCAGATGAAGACCACTTGGACCGAGTGGACAAGTTTCCTGGAAAGAAAATGAAATTCAGCTTATATATTTTTTTTTATTTACGGTTAATTTTTTTGGCTCGAATTCGAATGCAAGAATATACTTTTCATTTGTTTGGTTTACTTATAGTTCACTATTTTCACGGATATTTTTCATGATACGTCAAGACTTTTTTATTTTAATAAGTTGATGGAAATGGATTGAATTTTCGCTCCTTTCTCGTTCAGTGTAATATTGTTCACGTAAAGAAAAGGCAGCTGTAAGGAGACAATTGAAGTTTAAATCATCAAAATAACTTTGTTGGATTGTAGTTTGTAGTGTAAGTTCCTGACACAGGAAAGTGAAAACCCCGATTTCGCCCCGATCATTTGTCAAAAAACCCCGATTCTTTCAAAAAACCCCACAAAAAGCCCGATCACGACCCGATTTCGCCCCGATCACAAATAATTGGGGCATAATTGGGAACAAGGCCGGACTTCGCCCCGATTCTTTCAAAAAACCCCGATTTCGCCCCGATAATTTGCCGAAAAACCCCGATTTCGCCCCGATTATTTCCCAAAACCCCGATTTCGTCCCGATCATTTGTCGAAAAACCCCGATTTCGCCCCGATCACGGCCCGATTTTTTGAGGGACTTGATCGGGGCGAAATCGGGGTTTTTGGTTTCCCATGGAATTGATTGAAAATAAAACAGTGTCTAGTCCTTTGTGATAGGTTTAATCAGTCTAATAAAATAATATACTTACCTCAGCTGAGCAGAAATATAACACGAAAAACAGCACTGCAGACTGTAGTAGTAACCGATTCATTCTGGAACGTCGAGACTGTTTTGTGAAAAGAGCAAAACTATTTAGCAAAATCGAAGTTAGAAAGAAAAGAAAAAGTGTGTCGCTCATAACAATAAAAAAATATGAAAATAAAATGAAGTAAATGAAAACTTTGACCGATTACCGTTACTCGGCAGGTTTACTCAAATTACTCCAAACTCAAAAGTCAGAAGCGAACTTCTAGAAACGTAGAGGTTTCTTTTACAGAAATAGGTCATGATCTTTGAAAAACATTCTTCAAATTGTATAAGCAATGTGTCATTATGACTAATTGTGATTCTGCCAAAACTAACTTTATAACTTCATCAAACCTTTAATAATATAAAACGATTATTAGATTAAAAAAGGTTGGAAATGTGTATGAGCCTTGTTTTCGTTTTCTTTGAGATTTTTCAGTGTCTATGTTGTCACATGTTTACGAAAGTACTTTACTTGATTGGTGGAAAGGTTATTTATTTATTGCCTTGCTATGAGGGTTGAATTCGCTGTTGTTATACATAAAAAGTATAGTCCTTACTAGGTTCAAAATACAATTTTCTATGTCATAGAACTATTCAACCGAGTTGAGCTGTATGCTCCAGTTAGTAAGCACACTAACTGGAGTTAGTTCTAATTGCAATATGTATTATGAATACAACGAGTCTTATGTTAGGCGTATCTGTTACGCCATTATGTAAGTGAATGAATGAACAATGAAAACAAGACAAGGAGTGACATTCGCTCAAGGATCAATACAACAAAAAAGAGCTAGGCGCGCTACGTGTTCATCGATTCTTTATCAACTAATCAATAATCAATGTTAATCCAATCGATAGTGATTAGAAGTTCGGCTGAGTGGATGATTGGGCGGTGGGGAGAGTGTCCGTCCTGTGGTAAAATAGGCGGATCCTCCAGTCCTGCAAACAGATCGGTCAGAGGTCAGGGAAATAGTACAGTGGTAGAAGAGGTTCAGACACTCTGCTCATTATGAAACACACATAAAATCAGTCTCGGGAAGAGAGTGAAGGTTTGCGGTAAGAACCTGGGAACCTGCTCCCGCCTTGTGAGTGAGCGGGAACATTTCATGGGTGATCAGGGAACGCACACCCATTATTTTTGGAGTTTACGGGGAATCATACGGCTGACCACACCCATAGATGGACGGGAAAACATATGTTCAATTAAAGACGAGAAATGGAGAGATGAGCGGGAGAGAGAAATAGAGAGAGAGAAGAAAGAGAGAAGAGAGAGGGGGGTAGAGATAGAAAGAAAGGGAGAAGAGACAAAGTTTGTGATTCCAGTTTGTGAAGATTTTGTGAGCGTATAGGTCTGCATCTCCTCTTCACGGCAAGAATACTGAACCGCGAATTCACCTCGAAGTTCTGTTCGGGTGAAATTGGTTAGTTGTCCTGTAGAAAGCGCCATCCATTAGTAGAGTTGGAACGGGGTCAACCTCCGTTGCGAGGATGCTCACATACAATAAGAAGGCGGAGCTCAGCCAAGAGTATCCTGAATTAACGGAAATATCTTTTTCTGCCTGAAGATGGCCTCCCTTGTTAGAGTCAGATCCGTCACATCGACAGGTTGCGTAAAATGCGTATGGTAATGAGGGCACCAAACTAATCTCTATTGGAGTTAGTTTCTTGATTGAAATGCGGCAAGGCTGACTTTAAATGAAGATGTGTGCGCTAAATTGTGGGCGACACGAAATATGACGTTTTGCCCCGGTAAGGTATCGTAGTACTGTATGTAGATTAAAAAGATAGCTATAGGGCAGCATCAGGAAGTAAGGTAAAATAAAAGGAAGTAAGGTAAAAGTGTCCTGTGGTCCATCTGTGTAAAGGCGTAGTGGTGTTTTTTATAAAAAAAAAAATCGACATGCCCCTCATAGGTGCTAGAATAGAAGATATATCAGACTTTCCATTAGATGAGTGCCGCGAGTGGTGGTTACGGTCGTATCTACTTAAATACCGTACATCTGTCTGCATGCAGACATAGCTTGCAGACGCCTAGAGGAACAGTGCCGCAAATTCGCATTCTCCGCATAGAAAAATTCACTTTTCGTCTTTTTTTGCTTTTTGCTTTTGTTCGTTCAAAGGCTGTTTCTTCTTTCATATGTTTGATTGTATTTGGTTAGTTATGCGATTTTCTGGAAATTTATTATGTCTGTGAGAAACTGGCTCTGAACTTTCCATTACTTTTTTCAGCAATATGTCGGAGGTTTTTGCACTGGAAATCAGTTCAAATGTATCTGATTTTCCATACGAGAAGAAATATCCCGCAATGATGACACTGGGAGAACTCAAGGTTAGTTTGGTCTCTGTCGAACCGAGTACGGCTTCATCTGTCCCTTCAATGAGAAGTAAGATAAATTAAAAAGAAGATGTAAATTGTAAATTGAACTTTTGGTGGACCATAAATTCTTTTCTCGTCAGGGCATTCTTATCCAGCGTTTTGAGGGTGAACTCTTTCCTTTGCATTTTTGAACTAGTTGTAAAACGAAGTTTAACATTGCGGTATGATTTATTATGGTTTCAGAAAAAGCTTGAACTTGTGGTTGGGACTGTCTCCGATCAGATCAGCATTGAACTTCGCGACTCCGAGGGAAAGTTTCTGGCGTCGTTAACTGACAACAAACGGTCACTTAAGGATTTGGGAGTGAAGTCAGTTCAAGTTCATACAATACGATACTTCACTATTGTTCTATTTTTCAACATTGCATATTGCAGCGTCTATCACGAATGTGTACTTTTTCACTTTCATTTTTATACGTTTTATTGAGTAAAGTGAAGTAACGTAAAATTGCTTCGAGGAAAGAGAAAGGCACAGGCTAGGCACGTTTAATAGGCCCAGCTACGGTATTCAGTATGTGTCCGCTTGAAATTTGAAATCGTTGACGAGTTTCCCTATGTTCGGCAGTGGTCTCACATTAAATTCATTAACTTATAAAGTTTTTATTCACTGTTGTCTTTTCAGAGACGGGATGCGTATTCATGCAGTTGATGTGTCTGGACAAAACGTCGAATTGAGTACTGACGGTGATATGGTGGAAAAGTACGAAATCAGCGAGGAAGCCTATTCGAAGCGTGAAGGTACTTTTGTTTTACGCCTTCGAATCACTTCATTGCGTAGTCCGTAGTCCTTCAACATTCATAATATCCAAGTTAGGAATCATTTCTTAGGCAATTACTGATGACTTCGTCAAGCGGCAGTCTCAGTTCTGCGTAAATTGTGGCATCCCATTGTCATTGGTTATCGAGTACATTTATGTGATTAGGTTAATACTACAAACTGGTTATCGAGTACATTTATGTGTAGTTTAATAATATAAGATGATTCTATTTACAGTAACCTGATGAGGCATATCATTCCAGATTCCGTACGGGCGTTCCGTGAAAAGATGAAAGCACAAATGGGCGGACAATCACCGGTGTCAGTGTCTAAGGAAAGCCCCCGGGATGCACAGGAAGAGGCAGCTGAGAAGATTAAGGTGGGTTTAGAATCCACACAATTACATATCGGCATCGCATTTGTTAATAATTGATTTCACTCATTTCGTGGACCAAGATCAAGATGGAATGTAGTAGTAAGTAGTTACTAGTGTATAATAACCTCCTTTAGGTAGGCGATCGTTGTGAAGTCACCGTAGCTGGACAAATGCCCAGACGAGGAGTGGTTGCTTTTGTGGGAACAACACAGTTCAAGAAAGGACACTGGATTGGAGTCAAGTTGGTGATATTTTTTTGAATACACGATATAAACGTTGATACTGTGCGTGTATTCGGTCATACGGTCGATACGGTCATCGAAAAAGGCTTTTTTTCTAAAGTCTAGTCGTTAGCCGTTCGACTATATTCATTTACTACACACTGAGACTAATGAGAGACTACGGCATGGCTATATTAAAGGACTGAAACATTTCTCTAATTCCAGATACGATGAACCAGTGGGAAAGAATGACGGAAGCGTAGCCGGTGTACGGTAAGTCTCCTATTATATTTTCTGTTATTAAAGTCCCTTTGCTAACATCATTATTTGGATATTTTACACATGGTTTTCTGTATTGTTTAATTGTTCACATGTTGAAGTTTAGGTACTTTGTCTGTGACAACAAATACGGTGGTTTTGTCCGGCCAACCGATGTGAATGTGGGAGATTATCCAGAGATCTCCATCGAGGAAGATATGGATGAGTTATAACTTTTATTGCACCAAATGCAGTTCTTATGTTATGATTAGGGATCCATTTGACATTAAAATAAGCGATAAGATACCTGATAATTTTCTAATCATGCAGATTTTTTCGTTTTCATACATTCCGATAAAGCCATGAAATTTTTACCTTGCGATAGCCTTTATTAATTGCTTGCTCATAATGCCTTAATTTCGTCATCCAATGATTGCTGAGCAAATTTTGGGTGACTTAAGCACAGTAGCTCACAAGTGCACCTTACACTTCCTACTTGCACCTTGCACCTTCATCGAAAGTATCTTACTACATTGCCAACTTAACCATGGCTAATTAGAAGTGAAGTAAATACTGTATTTTCACCCCCCTAGCACCACCCTACCGCGTATTTGTTTACGATCTCTAGCCAATTATTTATTCAACTTTTCTTTCGCTTGCATGCAAAGTAAGCTGCTATTTCACAATAAAATGTGTGTAGAGCAAAGATTTACTCGATGAACAAAATACACAAAATATGTGGCAACATATATACAGTTCAATGAAATAATGAAACTTGATTTGTGATCAAATATATATGACTTTATTATAATAATGCGAGATTGAGAGGCACATCAGTAATTGACGTGAAAGTAGAGCGATAAACCAAGATCAAAGAATTTAGCACTTGAATAACTATCAAACATTATGTATGTGAAAGACTACAAATAACGTATGTACAGTATAAAAAAATAGTCCAACGATATTAGATGAATATGAATACCATCATAAGACAACAAGCTCAAACATAACAAACACAAACATTTCAAAATGCGATGAATGTCTAGTTTCCAGTCAGCTGATGTTCCTTACTGGTGAGCGGGACATAGATGACATGCTCTATAACTCTCTGGTCAATGCGACCATCGTTGTACTTATCGACCTCCAGAAATACCTAAATTTGAACATTTTATATACGAAGCTAAGGTATCCAGCCACTACACATCAAAATGTGAATACCTACATCACGGAGTACTTTATCCCAATTAGCTGTTCACGGTCACTGTGAAATAATAAGGTTTACCAGATCGCTGTTGTTCCAGTTAGCACCAATTATATAAACCTGGAGTTGCTTTATTAAGGATACTCTAGCATTAGACGGTTAATCAGATGTGCTTACCGAGTACAGTATAACCGCATAAAATAGGAAGAAAAGCGTAACCAAAGCACCAACATGAACCATGACATACATATATGGGCAATTTGAAACATAACGACATGTACATTGTGGGTGAATGTCAAAAATATGTGGATTCAATTTAATATTTGGAATGACAATTATAATTTTTGGCCAGAAAACATCCCACATACATTGACATCCAACCTACCTGTTAACTACAAATAAAAACTAACGTGTCCTTCCTCATTACCGACCTGATTTCCGTGCTCTCTGCCAACGGGAATGAGCATACGACCACCTTTAGCCAGTTGATCAATCAGCTGAAAGAATTAGATTAGTAATAACATTTGAAAAGTTATAAGTTATTCACAATACATGTAGAGTTGACTCATATATAGAGTCCGCTCCCGGTCCTCATATTATACAACTTTAC
Organism: Pelodera strongyloides; assembly: GCA_036852015.1. NCBI lineage: Eukaryota > Metazoa > Nematoda > Chromadorea > Rhabditida > Rhabditidae > Pelodera > Pelodera strongyloides. The sequence goes on along the minus strand of JAANDG010000370.1, from coordinate 39,262 downwards.
TAGCCCTAGTCCATGAGATTTTGGTGTCAGAACAACTTGGTGTCTGTGTTTTGCTCTGTCTATTTATGTTTGCTTTTGAAACGTATGATCAGATTTCGGTGGGAAAAGAAGGATACGCAGAGTACAGCCCAAAAGATAAAGTGGTCACCTGCTGGGGCACCTTTTCCGCTGCGGCACCAACATGGATGGCATCGTAAGGGGCCTCGGGTTCGTAGCCCTGACGACCGTCACCCGTTACCAGAATGACCTGTCCGGAGGATAGAAGGTCCCTGAAGACTGTTATGCAACCATCATGCTTATGTGGACATTCTTATGCAGACTGAGCACAGGAATTTGACTATAACATAACTCAGTTGTTAAACATCAGAAACACGCGCAAGTGTCTGTTGGATATTCACTTACTTGTGATGTTTGGCAATATTGAGGCGTGACTGATTGACGAGCTCTTCTATGTGATCGATACCGACGACTTTGCCCGTTGGACCCACCTTAAATGAAGGTGAATTATATCTGGAACAGTGAAATTATCCTGTTAGCCCTCGATTAGTTACAGGCTATTTCTAGAGGGTTCCTAAGCGAGGAGCAGAATAACAAACGAGAATTTTGCGACGAAAACAAACCATCTTAGCGAATGCTGCCACAAGATATCCACTGCCGGATCCGACATCGAGAACTCTGGCCCCTGGTTTCAGATGGTCGGAGAGGTTCTGGAGGGCGTGTGCATGCTGAAATGTTGGCTTTCTGACTTAAAAGTAGGTCTGCGAATTACGTGCTCAATTTAGTTGAAGAACATACAAGCAATTTAGCAATACGAACTCTCCAAATGATGCTAAAACATCACACATCAACATCCATAGGAAATAAACCCGTACCATATGTGGTGCGGATATGGTCGCGTTCCACCCAATGCCCTGCGGGGAATCCTGATACGGTAGATGAGGTGCAAAATCTGCTCGATCCACGGCCAACATTGCCTCTTCAACACGAGGGGAAGTGAAGATACGGGCACCTACAAAATTGCACGGTATCAACTTTGGCTATGTTTCAAGTCTAACCATTCAATTCAACTGAGTACTATACGTTGAAGATTATGATATTGGTCCAAAAAAGGAGCATCGCTTATTGCGTCTCTTGGAACTTTATCTCCCTTTCTGACTCAGTTTGTGGGATTCGGCGCTCCAATAATGCCAATTTGTTCGGGGCCTTCGGCATTCTAAGAGAGACCTTTTCGTCTTCTTTTTCTTTATTCCGTGACCAAATGCCGTTGAAAAGAGGCCAACCACAATTCATTCATCATTCTATCTTTCCACCCGAAAACTGCACGAGCTCATATCTACTACCTTCACTTTATTAACACCCTTTTTCTAAAAATGGAGAAAAAATTCCGCACCGATTAAGTAGAAACAGTACTTGTACGTAGTCCATCCGCTCCCCTTTTTTGGCTAAATTTTCGTGCCGTTCTCATACTTTCCCCGCAATATCAATCCCTCACATCTAGTTGAACGTTCGTTTCATAATAATAATATAATAATTTATTACGTACACGTAAGGCTCATGTTCCATTTCGTAGTATTCTTTGGTTTTACAAGTTTACAAGTTCCGGCAACTGAGGCAACTCACTCTTGAGATTGTGTACTAGATCGGCATTGCTGTTCCCAGAACATCTCCACGCCATAGTGCAAGCTCTGGGTCGACGAATATCACGATAGAATCTGAGCAGACGGGTTGTGAGGCTTCCACTCATACAATGCACATTCTAAATGGGCATTATCAACGTTGAAAGTTGAAACTCACTAATTAACAATCGTTATTGAGTAAAATGATTGATAAAGAGTGCAGTAATCGATGTTAAAGCCGGCCGGTTCCTGAAACGCATCGTGGACACCTGCATTAGTGTGCAGGTGTATGCAAAGGAACATAAATTAGAATAAAAAATCGAGCTAAATTCGAGTAAATTAGCATAAATACGTAAGATTCAGTTGTCAACGATGCATTTCAAAAACCGGTCGGTATATCTCTTTAAAGGAACAAAAAGTCACGTTAAACTACATAATTGGAAATATGTAATAATCTGCTTAGTTCTACAAGCATGATGTTACGGCATTAGGCAAGCGAACTTATTCGATAGATTTTACTCAATAACAAGTTAGTTCCATAATTTCAGTGCAAAAGAGAGGGCAATTTTTTAATACTAATGTTTTTGAGGGGAAACTAATAAAAATAGATTTAAGTCCAGTGGACTCACGGGTGCACCCGCCGTTATAAGAATGAGTGCGACAGTGATGGGGAGCGTGCGTGAAGGAGTTTTCATCCGCCGATGAGAAGATATTTCCGAACTATTGAAAGAATTTCGAACGTCTCGGTCCGTTTACGGAAATAAACGATACATTAGAATGTCCTTATCGCAAAAAAAAAACACACTAACTACCAAGTAACAAAAAACTCGGTCGGGTTACTGTAGGTAGGGACAATCATGGAGTGAAAACGAAACAACCCTATTAGGCTTAGGCTTTTGGTAAATCCTCATGCTATGTTTAGGCTTGAGGGTGGAACAAAAAGTAGGCAAAAAAGCGTTCGTAACTCTATACTGTGCTACAAGGTATGTAGTAATCTTCGAAATAGAATTTACCATGTATTTTATTGAAAGCGGAAACTGAATTTCAGCGGTAATCAGCATATCGCAGTGATTACTAAAATAAATGTGAGTGTGTGAGTTTAAAACCAACCTTTTCAGTAGTACGGTACGTGCGAAATGAAGTGTGCGTGTCTGACTCTGAATATGAATAATTATATAACTTAGAATATTACAGTATCCAGAATTGCAATGACTACAGTAACGAGAAATTGTGAAATTCCCAGAATAATAATCAATAGAACATTCATACTAAAAAGTAAAATAAATAGAAAGGAAAGATTAAAATCGTTATGCAAAAGGGCGCAGACATGACAAAATTGGGTGAATTTTTGTTTTTGTGGTCGCGGCAGTAGTGGGACTGGCGATCGATGCTCTTTCTTTCTTTTCTTCGTGAATTGCGCAGCAAAACACGTAAACAACCATCAGCTGTTGCTATTTCGAATGACCATTGTGAAATTGAAATGGCAAAGATTACGATACAACGAATAGTACACTAAACTTACGGGTAATTTTAATGTGTGACGTGGTTTTGAAACCCATGCTGGACCACTACCATTTCTATTTACTACGTATATACGACATGTGCAGCATCTTATCCATATCCGGCAAAACATTTAACACAATTAGCATATAACACATGGAAATGCAGTTGTCCAGCACACGTTTCAAAATCACATTGCGTTCCTCGTCGAAGACGCATAACTTAACAAAACGTAGGAGAATCAAGACAGTGGGCGTTCAAAGTGCATCGAAAAACTCAAACAGAAAAAAACCCGCTAACTTTGAGCCCGCAACCCAGTTCTTTCAAAACGAGCAAATGTATAAAGCTATATGACATGTGCTTTTGAAACGTATTCTTCAGAACCTAGTCCCATGTACTATATGCAAATTTTCTGTGCCCATGTGAACCGGAAGGGTAAACATTTCATATAATACATGGGACAGTTGGCCTACGTTTCACAAATCACGCACACTACCGCTTTGAGGTAATTATGGGAAAAGTTAGCCGTGTGGTAACAGTATCAGATTTCTTGTGGAGTTTGGCACTCTCACTCTCAACACCATGGGCGGTATCCGTGGTGGTAAACAAAAGTCACTTGTTTATTGATGGAGCGAGGTATGCTGAGAGGGAAACAAGAAAGGGAGAGAGAGAATGAGAATGGGAGATGAAAGAGGGAGGAAGATAAAAAAAAAAGAGAGAACGATTGGAGGTGTGGAGTGTAGAGGTCATCAGACAGGTGACCATTCTGCAAAAAATTGCGTCTGCGGGCTGTGATAACGGTTCGCATCGCATTCGGTATTTTTGCACCGAGATCTTTTCTATTGTTTTGCTGTACTATTTCCACAGATTTATATATTTCAGTCCATTTTTACAATTTAATATTTTATACTTTAAAGCAGTATGTCACGAAGTCACGAAGTTTCAAAAAGTATGCTTGACAATTGCATTCCCGTGTATCCTATGCAAATTATATTCCATTCTATGTTTGCCCAGCATTCTTTCCAAAACAACATGTCATACGTATTTAACTTCTAAAATAGTTACGTTGTAAATTACATTATAATATTACATTAATATTAATATTACATTATAATTGTTTCATTGGGTTGTGCCGTTGTGCGTTCTCTAATTTTTGGTCGACTTTTTAGTTTCTCCGAAGCAGGATCGTGGCCTTGTAGAAGAAACGTGGTTTCACTTCACACCCTCATTCTTTACCTAACACAAACATTCTTTTTGCAAACATACAAGTCTTCGGCTTTTGAATAGGGTCACTACAAGCTTTCCCCTAGTATCTACTTTACACCTTGGAATATCTTTAAAGCGACGTGGCACGTGGTTTTGAAATGTGTATCAGTGTATCTGCGTTCTCATGTTTTATGTGCAAATTTTGTGCCCTTCTGGTCGTTTCCAGCACAGAATGGAACAGAATGTGCACATTTACAGGAATGCCGTCGTTCAGAATACATTTCACAAACCGCGTATCGTATCTCTTTAATGTTTTCTTCAGCAAAGCGAGTTCTCCTCGTGTCTATACTCCAATTTCTATGCATATTTTATGTGGAATGGGCTATTCTGTTTCGTGTATTCGTTTCATTTCCACCCACTATGGTCTATGGTTGTGGCTATTAATTTGTTTACATGAAATTTCGGATGCTTTTATTACATCACGAAATGTCGACGCGTGTAATAGCGAATAGACAATGGACACAATTCCGATGGAAACTCACTGACTCTGACCCTTTAGAAAATATTTCCTAACTTATTTATAGTAAAAGCTCGCTTATTTAAGTTTGCCAATTTCAAATCTGCAACTGAACGTTCCTGTCCTGATATTGATTGAGAGAAAATGATGAAAGTATTAAGAATACTGGGGTTTCGATGTATGCCAAAAATCTACCGTATTTTGGAACTACACGAGGATATTTTATTTATTTCCATATTAAATATTTTGTGTGGTTCCAAAAACGGTAAATTTTTCTATAACTGGGAGGAGATTCTGTATTCTGTCATACATCGAAACCCCGTAAGAAAGTAAATGTAAAAGAATTCACCCTCCCACATCGCTTTACGGATCAAAACTTCGTGAGTCTTTGTCTGTGTTTGCAATGTTTTGATGCTCCTTCTGATTTCAGAGCTTCTTTATATTGATAGTTTCTTGTTTTCGTTTTCGAAGAAAAACACTGAATTCGCTATCGTAGCTTCTTTTTCTTATCACCATAAACATAACTGCACTTGCAGTTGTTATGTTTGTTTTGTTTATTTATAGATTTTCTTTAAAAAAAAACTATACGTACTTTTCCATTTATAATATAAGGTGGAGCTCACAACACATTTTGCTTTATGTATATGATCTTACTGAATTGGTGGAAGTATAAATATATTTTGTTTTGAGTCACCCGAAAAGAAGGAAAGAAATAGAAGGGCAGGATCTATGGCCAGACATTGGCCCACTTCGCCCGATATCAAATTTCACAGCACTCTAATTTAGTTTTTGCCACATCGGCATAGATTTTCCCATTTCCAAGCTGAGTTTTCAACATGTTTTTGATATTATTTTTTCCCCTTTATCACTGGGCGAGACTTGTTCCGCACAGGTCATTGACAGAGTACGCGACGAATTCCAGGTCCAGGTGGCAGATTGCGTGGTTGATTAATTAATTAACAGATTCGATTCATGTACTTTCGATTCCGTCGAATTGCTTGTGTTGCGAATGAGGATTTGCTCTGGTGCCGTGGTGCCGGAACTCGAGTTTTTATGGATAAATATGAATGTTTCTGAGAACGCTAACGTAGATGAGATATGCTCATGGATCGGAACTTTTTCGGCCTTGATGTTTGAAAATTCGTTTTCGGCGTTCAACTCGATTCAGGCGCAACAAAGGACCCGTCTTAATTGAGTCATTCTCTTGCTGTCTGTCTGTCTCTCTCTCTCTCTCTCTCTCTTTTTTTTATTCCTTCTCATCTATTCAAAAGTGGCTTTTGTTACTTTCATCCGTGTTCATTCAACTGTTATGGGATGTTCTCATGCATTGTTGTGACTGACTTCCTTCCCCAGATCGTCGTGGGCGTTTTTCGATTTAGTATTCTGAACTTGTAGGCCAGAAGCGTCTTTGTACTTCTTTAGTTTGAGGATGTTTTCGGTTGTCCCTTTCCTAATTGAGCCTTTTCCTTATCTGGCAACTTTATCGATATATAAGTACTCAGAATTACGGTCGCTTTTACCAAATATAATAATACGTTATTGGATGAGTATGACAGAATGCTGTAGACATGTTGCCCGCTCCCAGCCGTGGCTCCATTCGTCAGTCCTATTGTTAAACTCTACCAATTTCTATTTATTGTTTTTTTTTGGTCTTGTATCGGTTGCTTGTGATTGTTGTAGTGTGTAGAGTGGTGTCTAATCGTCTATGCTTTATGTTCCCCCCTCATCCGTCATATTTGTTTGTTTGTTTTGTGTCAAGCAGTGGCACTTATGTTCGGAGGAAAAGTTCTGCAAATTGCCTGGATACCTGCTTTCTGATAACTCAATAACTATCACCATTGACAAATTCCGATGAAATTTTGGGAACGCTTTCAAGCGGGGAGGGAGTAGTGTAATTTTGTGATCACATCAGCCGAAAGGATAACGGAGAACTGAAAAGGGACATATGCTTATAATGATAATAACTTGGTGCTACTTTCCAGATCGTTATTAAGACATAAGACGTAAAGGAGTCCACGCAGATGCGCAAGGTCCTAACCTAAGTCCTAAGTTTATGCAGATCTCGATTTCACTGGGAAATGAAATCCCAAAGCGTTTCAGAATTTCTAGGAGGGTTCTCACTTTTTCTATAAACAAATGTATTCCAGCGCCGTGTGATCCGTTTGGTTTGGTCCCAGTGGGTCGTTTTGGGTCCTTTTTCCCTAGGTTCCCAATTGCAACTCTTTTGTGGGAGTCGGTCCCCGGTCGAACTTTTGAATCGAAGAAATGCACGGCTGTTGTCCTTCTTTTACCTTTTCATTTATCTAAACCACCCTCTCACCGAGCCAGTCCCATATTACAATTATCACACAACTTTTGATGTTTTGACCCGGGGTGTCTCGTCTCGCTTCTTTCAAGATGTTTTTTATTTATTTCAAGTACACAGCTAATACTTTTAATATTCTTTACGTGGTTATGCTTATTGTTTTGGGTAAACAGCATGTAAAATAGTAGACAAACTCACGGGGTGCACTGTACACAAATTAGGGAACGTAAAATAAGGTATAGTTCTTACTTGCGTGAATAGTGCTGATTTTGTAATTATATCCTTTTTACTACGTTCCTGATTAGTCAGTATTCTTAACTATCCTTTGTTAGCGTTAACATAGTTTGGGTTTGATTGGCAGTATAGTTTGGGTCACAGTTCCTGGCCTTTGTATTGCAAATCTTACTCCGAATTGTTTTTTTGTGCCACAATTGTTTGCATAAGTCGTTTTGGTAAATAAACAGGAAGTCTCCGTTCACAGTACAACCAAGCACAGTAGCATAGGTAGGGTCCGGAAAGCGATTTTTCAAAATTGATGCAACTACAAGTACTGTACATCAATCGATTCACAATGGGCCCCTTATTCTTAATGTGTAATTATCTTTCCAATTGTTTCAACGGTTATTTAGAAATATAATTAAAACCGCGCTCATCTTTGCATACAAACGCGTCATGAAAAATGAGGAGAGAGCGCCAGAGATTTCTCTCTTCTCTCGTTGCCTGCACTACTTAGTCCCGCCCCTTTTCGGGCAGCGCTCATGTATTAGAGCAGGGAGGCAGCCCCAGGAACGAACTTTGGCTTGAAATATCTGGAGAACACAACGTGGAAAAGTTCTATAATTTTAACCAGACATTAGTTTTACAGTGAGCTTTCGATTGGCACTAAGCATGCGGCACGCATCTCCCGTAATTTTGGATTATTCTCAAAAATGTGATTTTTCCATATTAAAATTCCACTTTTGTAACTTTTGATTACATCGTGGAAATTGGCTCAATTTTGGCAGTGATATGCTTCAATACATACTTACTCAATACCCATTATCTATATGGCACGCAATTGCCATATACGGTTTTTATTTTCAATAAAAGAAATAGTGTTTGCGTTTTGGACCATATTTCCATTTACATAAAAGAGTGAAGGCTGAAATTGAGGATCTAGGTAAAGAAAAGCATGCCAATTCATTACAAACAATAAGAAAGGTAGTTATTCTCTTGCAAACCTCTGTTTTACAAGCTCAAAGATGTGCTACTGTGCGCTTTTCTCGCGGTGCCCTTGTTCTTTTTTCATGACGCTTTTTCGAAAGGCAAAGTGGGCGGGGCTTCCGGACCCTAAGCATAGGTCCCGGTCGAAACGTCTTCACAGGAAAACGGTAGCCGGTCACCAAATGGTTTCACCGGAAAAAAAAACTTGATGACAGTGACCCGTCCCGATTTGCTGATCACTTGGCGCCTACGTGGTGACCAGTTGCTATTCACCAACAGGTCACCAAATGGTTTGGCCCACGAAAAAGCTGGGAACCGTCGCCAAATGGTTCGCTCTGTTTCCTATGTTGCCATCTTCTTTCACTACGTGACATTCACATTTCTATTTCTATTTTGTTATGATTATTTCTCTATCCACCTTTCCCTTGCTTTAAGCTTTTTTTTCTCCTCTAGTTTTCGGTCTCGGTCTCAGTTCTCAATATCTGTGAAATGTCCAATTTAAATGCCTTGGGGCATGAAATTGAGATAAAAGTTTTAATTAGAATTTAGAATAGAAGGGAAGGATACCTTCCGGAGATAGTATTCATTCATTTTTTGAGAAAATTTATTTTTATTTATAATTTATTCAGTTCTTATTTAATTTAATAATTTAGTAATTAAAGAGCAAAAAGAAAAGCAAAAGAGCATATTAAAAAGTGAACATGCAGAATCGGTAAAAATTTAGTATCGGAGTATGGAACTCTCAATTTTTACTGCTGGAAATTTCATAAATATTAAAACGCTTCCGACATATTGAAGAGAGTGTCTTTCTTATGTTATGGGAGGCTTTCTTGTGTTTTTTATTGTTAGTTTTCGTCCTTTTTACTCAAGACGTTCTTATATGTACGTTACAGTATCTTCTCCCGATGCGCATCGTTGTATGTCGTTTTGGCCATAACTGACATTGCCTAATTTTATGCAAATTTATGCCTGAAACGCATTGGTGGTATTTGTGCCTTTGTTTCATTGAATACTAGTGTATTTCAACGGTACATCGACTAATTATTTAATCTGGAAAGTTAACCTATTGTGATTGTGTTGAGTGTTGGATAATTCAGTTTTCGGTTATTTAATGTGTGTAAATTGAATTTCGAAGTCTTTGCCTTTCTGACATTTTTTGTGTGTTTCTTATAGTATAGGTAACCAGAACGGTTTTATTGCCATTTATCTTTTAAAAGACATATGACACGTGGTTTGCGAAACGTATGTCGGACTTCTGCATTTCCATGCAAATTGCATATGCCTATGCAAATTTCTGTGCGCTTCTGGAATTTCCAGGACACAATTTGCATACAATATATACGTGGGACAGCATTTGTCCGGCATAGGTTTCAAATTTAAAAACCACGTGCGTAACGTGTCGATCAACTTTAACTTTTAATGCTTTTTGAAATGTATGTAAGCTCGAATTGAGCTCGAGTTTTTATTCCAATCATACTCATTGCATCTGATGGATGGGAATGCAGTTATCCAAAATCCTTTCAAGAACCGGCTGTTATACCGCTTTAACATTTAACTAGTTTGAATAATTTATAAGGGTAAGGTATTCTTAACCGTTTTTTTTCTTTTGTTGTTGTTGTGGTTCCTATTCTTCTAGTCTAGTGCTTTTCTAACGTTAGAGGATTTTGTGAATGCAACAACATATGGCACATTATAGAAGGGAAATTAGCTCGGGCATCGTGGGTGTGGTGCGTGTATTAGTTTAGTTTAGATGGAAGATTTTCAGCTTTCTATTTTGAATAATTTTCACATATAACAAATAAAATATGCCATTAAAATAAAGTAACGTATTAATTTTGTTGCGTTTATCATGTACTTGTAGTATGGCTGGCTGAGTTAGCGGGCAGTATATGTTTGTTCCCCTTTATAGTATACGTTTATGTAGGTAATTCAGTTTGGGTTTTCCCATATTGAATAGGCGATGGGTTTGAATATGGGAAAATAATGCATGCAAAGCCTTGTTTTTTTTGTTCTTTTCTATGATACACGTGAGCTGTTGGAGTGCATTTTAGGCCTTTTTGCGTCTATAGGTGAAAATGTGATGTGTAAACAGTTGGTCTGTGTTCCATGATACGACAGTACATGCGAGCATTGCATAGTTGAACTGTTTTCGAATATAAGACTTTTTATTGGCGCCCTCTTTCGTGTCTACATTAGCTTACTCTTCAGTAAGCGAACTAATTCTTAGATTCTACATAGTAATGTTATCCAAATGTCCTTTTTCCTCATGTTGTGTTTACACAATTAACGTGCAGTGTCGGTTTTGTCTTTCTGTGATTTGTCTTTCTGCCTGTTTTTTACCGGTTGACTATTTATAAAGATACTTTTTCTTACCCACTTTCTTTCAGGTAAGGAGAGTCGTCCCCTCAAGGTAGCTCTTTTCTCGGGTGGAGTCTGTCACTGCTCATCTGATTATATTCCCTTCTCCCCATTCTGAACCCAGTTGGCGTCTATTCTCTTCGGAAGTTTGAAGTTTTCATTCTTCTTTAGCCCCGGGCCTATCTATTCATCATCAAAGGGATCGATTGTAGTTGAGGGGTTTTAGTTTCCCTTTTAAGTTCCCTCTCTCTCTATCTATTTCCATATCTTTCCCTCGCCCTTTCTCTCCTTATATCTCCCCCAGTCGTTGGTCTTTCTCTCGTTGTCTCTGTCCTCGTAGGCCCCCTATCTCTCCCGGGCTGCAACATGCGGAAAATAGTGATGCTCGGAGCGGGTCCGCGCACCCAGCGCTCTCATTCTAGCGTACAGGTTAGATTTTGTGTTATTATTTATGGATATTAAAGTGGTATGGTGCGTGGTTTTGAAGCGTATCTTAAGCTGAACAACTACATTCCCATGTTATTGTGATCACTCTTTTCTGCTACGGACACTTTTTTTTAACAGAGATTAGCATTTAATACAACAGGGGAGTGTAGCATCACAGGAAAATGGAATAATTTCCCAGACCACAAAAAACCGTCTATAGCCGGTCACCAAATGGTTTTCACCGTTTGGTGACCGGTCACTGGCCATCTGGTGAACGACTTTTTTCGAGAAAACTTGGTCACGACAAGGTCATGAAGTGGTCACCACATGTTTTGGCTCACGAAAAAATGGTTCCTCCATTTCCTATGATACGTTTCAAACCCACTTACTCATTTGTCCGTGTAATTTTGTACCATTTATAGCATCCCTAACTGAAAAGATACGATAGTCGGTAGTCTTCTTTCAGTTGGATTTCAAATTGATTTCGTTTCATTAATTGTGCATATATTAATTATTTTTCCAGCTGCCTCCGGACTACAATTCGGGTATCACGCACGTCCCTCTTTTCACATACAGAACTACTGATTTTGTATTCGATTTAACCGAGGGAACTTCTGCCGAATGTAATCATAATGAAAGAAAGGAGGCAAATGAAAAGAGCAGAACTAAGGTGAGACTTTGACAAACGGTTACAGTATCGTCCGGATGAAATGGTGCTTTTTGTAAAAAATAAATTTAAAACTCATGTCTACCATCCCAGTTCTCCGCAAGCTACCATTGGGTACCAAGGTACTAGGTACCCTGCAATGGTTGACTGGACCTTAAAGCAGTGTTGTACCTGGTTCGTGAAATTTGCATGAGAAGCATGTATCAACAATACGTTTCGCAAACTAGGTACAATACTGCTTTAATTTAAAATGTAGACTTGGGACCGTTTTTTTCTGTGTGGTAGTTTGCTGGGCTTTTATAACTCTCGGCTCGTTTGTCTCTCTTTCTGCTTCTTTTCCTTATTTCTTTTGTGTTTCAATTTCCACTACTGGTGGTGGGCCTCTAAATTACTTATTCGAAGAGATAGCTTGGGGGAGCGGGCCTCTCCTTCTCACCCCCAGAAAAAAGACCCAAAACAAAGACCAACTAGACCCGGCGTAGGAATCGCCTACACTCATGACCAGTGGACAAATTGAGTTGCGTAGATGTAAGTAGTATCCCGACGGAAATAAAAATCATATTTGCCAGCTAGACTGGAGCGTAGAATAAGAATAATGCATGTGGATGTGGATACATCTATTTTTGGAGACGTGGGCCCAAGAAGAGCGTATATATCATATATTATTATAATATTTTTTGGGAACTTTTTGGAAATTTTTCGTAGGCGAAGTTTACTATTTATACTTAGTGCACATATACTGTATAAATGTTATGGGTGGAAATCTAATTTAGTAATTCACTACATTAAATTAGCCAATTGCGTAGGCAATTTATTTTGGGAACGGTGACGCACAAGCAGAGCCGAAAATAAAATGTTTAGAGGTTGTGGAGGTGCATTCATGAGTGAATAAATTAAGTACTATATTTGGGGTGGCCTTCAGTTTGGTGTAATTAAAATTACTAAACTAATAATGATAATAATAATAATAATAATTATTATTATTATTACTATTATTAATTATTAATTATTAATTATTAATTATTAATCATTAATTATTAATTATTATTATTATTATTATTATTATTACAGTTGAAAGACTTGCTTCACAGTCGATGGGAGATTGCAAAGGAGAAAAATGCATTCAACTACAATCTCAATTGCATGTACAAGTTTCTCGACGGACAGTACAACTTCAGTATTCAAGTGAGTTGTTTATTAAGGGATTCAATATTAAGCTGAATATTAATCATAACTTTTGTCCTCAAAGGGGTAACAAACTGGATTTCCCTTTTCTAATAATCGTTACTGATAAATTTCTTCTCAAATATTTTAATGTGCAAGATTTAATTTTATTGATAATGGATAAATAACAGTGGTTGTTGAACTACCCTCAAACCTCAAAATATCCTCAAATCTCAAATTTATTTTTAATCGCGTCCCTTTAAAATCACCGCCTACACACTTACAATTCCTAGGCTAATTTGCATAAATCCCATCTTATTTGGTATTGAATTTCACCACGCACGACTATATTTGGAGGGTCCGAGGAGATTTTATTTTTAAACGGAACTGACAATGGGGATTTTCTTTTCCCCTCTTTTACTCTAGATTGACGACAAATTACGAAATGCTTGAGCAGTTCTAAACTAGATTTTGAGTAGGAATATGTACCCAACTGTAGATGTGCGTACATTTTATTTTAACAATAAGACTGTGGTCTGTCAATTATAAAATGAAAATAAAATATAAAGGTATAAATTATAAAGTGATATAAACAATTGTTGGCGTGTACATTGTACCATACGCAGAGCGGTAGGAAGTGTGTGTATACAGTAACCGGAAATCAAACTTCTTTCGTTTAGTTAAATGTGGAACGGGGTGAGTTGCGTCGAAAACCGATGCGTTTCCGTCATATTCGAGAACCTTTCAATCCGCTCAGGTTTAACTTCACAAAATTGAACGAAAGTGAGGTGAGTGGCGAGTTTGTGCTTTTTCGTTTAAATGAAGACTGATGCTGTTCAATAAAAACTAATAAGGGATCTGATGGCTTGTATTTTTTGAAGGTAAAATCTCCACTTTTTACTGCACATCATGCAGTTGAACTCCGTGTTTCAATCTCGTTATATGTGTAAGCAGTCGTGCAACTTACCATTAGTGATCTCGTCGTTAAAGGGTCAGGCCCATTTCAAATGACCCATATTTTTGATGACTCCATCGGATTCTCCGTTTCAAATATAGTAGGCTGAATTTTTTTCCAATTTTCAGTCGCAATATTCACGCAGTTTTCAGCAATTTACCGTGGCCAGTCATACACAACAATCAATCGCAGTTGTCACGCCCGTTCGCGCTGATTGGCCAATATCGCAATTGTCCCGCCCAATAGAGCATATTGCCCAATTAGCGCGAAGGGGCGTGACAACTGCCATATATAGTTGGGTATGACTGGCCATGGTAAGTTGCTGAATACTGCGTGAATTTTGCGCTTGAAAATTAGAAAAATATCTTTTCCAACTATATTTGACATGGAGAATCAGATGAAATCATCAAAAAAACAGGGGTCACTTGAAATGGGCCTGACCCTTTAAAACATTTAAACAGTCAGACCCATAGGAAAAGGACATTTTATTATTTTAATACACATAGTTTAATAACGTACTCTGGTTTCCCTGACTTTCTGACCCCTTTAGGTTCTACTGTACCTCCGATGTGAAGATCGTCCAATTTCATCTGATCCCCTTGATAGACATATGGTGGCTGTGAATGCAAGCCCTCTGGAAAGAGATCATTCTCTCATTGTCCCGGCTGTGAATAAATGTTTGCCGCAGGTTTGTTTACAAAATACGAAGTTTTTTTTAACGTTTAGTTATTTGTAAATTAGCACATGCTCGCTCAAGCATGCGATGTTGAAATGTAATTAATAGGCAAAATAACATTTCATTACAATTTTAGGTGAATTATTACATTAGAACGATTTTCTTTCCCAGTGTGGTGCTACCGTAAAACTAGCAATTACTATTTGCATCTCTACCTGTACACAAAACAGCTTATGCCGTTGCTTACCTTACCCTTACCGTAATTAGCGTAGACCAATTAATATTACGATTAAGATCTAATTGTAACGTAGGAACCGCAGTCTTACTGTAAAACCTTGAATACCGATTTACCGATGTCATTTCCATTTCAGGTTCTGACGCCGGAGTCGGTGCGCCTGGCTACGGACCTGATGTTATTGGTGGATGATGATTCATTCCACGTTCTATTCAATAGTCTTCTGGGACAGGCATCTGTCAATCATTTGCATATGCACGCCCTCTATTGGCCCTATGATTCGGATCTCATTAATAGGGTAGGATACACTTTTTTATGGAACTATATAGTAGACACGATTATGTATAGTATTATGTATAGTCGAAATTTCGACCACAAGATCACAGGTAGGCTGTTTGAGTACGATAGTTGACTATGCCCACCTCATTGGCAAAATCCACATACTGTAAGTACAATTTGGCGTCGAAACGAGGTGCCCTGACCCAACCTGTGCTTTCTTTTCGGCAGTATATTTATTTAAATTTAGTTTGTGTGGTGTCTATCATTTCCATTTGTTACATATAGTTTCTGCAAGGTGAAAAACTGGAATTGAACAGCACCTATGGCGCAGTGGTGAACCCTATTTTTGTGTGCGGCGATGGCGCGAAGATTTGTCATTTACCACTGTATTCTAGTATTCTGCTGTGGTAAGCTCCCATCAAGGTACACCTCGATATTTCAGCGTTTTGAAAAAGTGGCCGGAGTTGATGACGTATTCTGTGTGAGACCACCCGCGTGGATGTGCAGTGCATTTGCCTTCCAATTGACAAGACGAGAAGATTACGATACTTTTATGAGGTGAGAGCAATTCGGTCCCAATATCTACCACACCTTCAGAGGCGTACACACAGTATAGTTCGGAGACCATGCTTCTCATCGACGTAAACCCCGCTAGTATAGGGTTTCGGTCGAAGTACTCACTTCCCACGCAAGTGGTTTCAATGTCAGTTTTTGTCATCATTCGCCGTGGTTATTATTCTAAAGTCCAAATTCATCTTTTATGATTAGGATCGAATTTATGTAAATTCTGAGGTTTTTCAGTAATGTGACCAAATGTGTCTCACTTCTGACGGACTGCGAACAAGCTCATAATTTGTTCTTCACGCGAGCACAGAAGATCCGAACAGACGGAGAAGAATACCACGAGGACAGGCAACAGAAGAGGGGACGATACGTGACGGCATATGTATTCCCGAGAATGAATATGGCTGGTATGTGCAGAGTTTAAAGCGATATAGCACTTGATTTTGAAGCATACCCTGATGTCCTACTGTCCCGGGAATGTAGGACACAGAATTTGCACATAATATATGAAATACGCTTTTCTAGCGTACTTTTCCAATCACGTTTCATAATTTCACACCGAAAACATATATAATTTTATATCGCATTCACAACCTCTAGTAATCCCTCGTTGGGAGTAATAGTTGTGAATATTTGAATATTTATTCTACTCATTAAAAGAGCGCAACGCCGTGAGAGACGATGAAAAAGAAAAATCAAAGTAGATGATATAGATACTTGGAAATAATTTCCACCAACAGTATATCGATTGTAATTCCACAAGGTTAATAAAGAAAACGATGATATTATTGGAAATATCAGAAATACGAAGTTTCTGGTTATTGTAGGACTCGTATAGTTAGGGCTGTAGATTGTTGTGATTTGTGATGCAAATTTTTGCGCCATATTACTGTAACCATTGCGAACCACTAATGCCGAAAGCTTACTGTATACTACTACAGGGTACAGGGATAGTGTCACTGTACCTGTACCTATCACACTGACATATTAGGGGTTTCTTTTGGTTCTTATTAAAATCAGTTAATTTTATCGGTCTTATTTATCGAACCAGTAATCATTATGAACCAGCAATCAGCAATACTTGTGAAGTACCATTGAAAAGAATTTGAAGCAAGCGCATCTTACCAAAACACGATGTTTCACAACGCAAACAAAATGTACGTCGTGTTGTTACTGCCAGTAATATGAATAGTAGTTATTTAAATAACGTCGAACTAGTAATACCCAATGCGGATGGTTGAAGGATGCACGCTCGGCTTCAACTCATCCTCGAGTCTCAAATACAGCG
The DNA here is from genome assembly GCA_036852015.1 of Pelodera strongyloides. NCBI lineage: Eukaryota > Metazoa > Nematoda > Chromadorea > Rhabditida > Rhabditidae > Pelodera > Pelodera strongyloides. The sequence goes on along the minus strand of JAANDG010000370.1, from coordinate 22,303 downwards.
AGCCTGTGTGCCCCTGGACGTTCCTTGAATCATGCACTCAAACCCAGTCTTACCGTTGTCCCTCAATAAATAGACTATGTGAGACATTCATTCAGGTGCCAAGCCCCCAACCAACTTCAACCCAGCAGCTTGCGAACTGGCTGGTTGTCTCACAGCTTACACGTTCAGGTATATTTTAATTAAAACTATTTGCTTCAAAATTTCAGAACTCGGGTCTGTAGTCCACAGAGGTGACAGAGGTACATAAAACAGAGCTCGGGGTTCATATCTGACCAGCCATGTGTACGGTATACACGTATACAATGTGCAATCTGGGGAAACTAGAATGTTCTGATTGCTCTGTGCGCCTGAGTGATAATTATCATTACAATTGCCTTCAGATTCTTCGAGGCGGTCACCGAACAGGCTGCCGTTCGTATTGTTGAGGAAGAGGCACTCATTCCTGATGAAACATTCCAACAGGTGGCTTACATTTCATATTTGCCTAAAGTCTTCAATATTTATCCCACTAACTAGCAATAGTTTCTCAAAAATGGTGGATACGGAGGTACAGTATACATCTCAAACATTTCGCGATAACTACTGAAAAAGTGTAAAATCGACCGTATATGTATGTATGGTATTTGTGAGTTGACAGCTAATCATATTCTTTCAGCTCTGCTCTGATCTTTCGTGTATTCTGAACGGTCGTCCCGTGGCCACTCGACCATGTGTCCTCTCAGAATTGGAAGGTCTTACAAGTCCAGAAATAGACGAATTGAGAGATTCTTTTCAAACATTTGAACCCCATTCCCCAGCGAGAACACCCCGCTCTACACGAGAACGAACTCACTCAGCAGAGGCAATTTCGAATAGATTGCCATACTAACTGATAGGAACATCGAACTTGTCAACTGAATGTTATGTTATTACTGTTGGGTTTATTTATGTATTAATCCTAAATATATAGGTTCTGACCCTCCTTGAAGTTGCTTAATTAATCCATTAATCGTATTCCCTTGAGTTTTTATTATACAAGAGCTTCCTTTCTCAGTGAATTTCACCTTTTATTGATTGTTATTTATGTGATTATTGATCGGTCGTTCACTTCTTCTCTGCCAGAGTGTATGATGTTATACTTGCCAATTACATTCACAGTTTTTTCCCTTTAAATAAAATGTTACGATTTCATATGACCTCGTAGGTTAGGTAATTTACCGCTTCTTTTCTGAGCTATTAGTCCTAGTGTCAACCTCCCAAAGAACCCTTTTAAGTCCCTTGGGTCCTGTTTCAATACGGTTACATTGTTTCTGCTCACGAGCACAAGAAATCAATGAGAATTTATAGAACGTTGTGCTTAATAAAAAGTTTATTCCTACTGTACCAGTTTGTCTATAACCTCGGCGGAACGCTTGTCTCATTTAGCATGTACGTTCGGTAGTTGTTCCCTCGGAAACTCTCGTCCATAACCATGAACCTGCAATCGAATGACACTTATTGTTGGTGAGTTTCCATGATGCTACAGCCTGTTCTGCTCATCCGTGCCTACTGTAATTTGCCATCACATTTAACCTAGGGCATCATCGAGCTCCTTAACAGTACTGCACTTACAAATCACTGAAAACTCAAACATGTCAAATTCACCGTAGTTGGATAATTCCGGTGGCAAAAAGTGATAAAGCTTACCGTTTCCGCCCGACAATTATATTTCCCAACAGGAAGTTTAACGCCATTCGCGCGCCATCGGATTGGTGTTCCGCATAGTAGAATGCAGAACATTCCATTCTATTGAAGTCGATCTGAAAGAAACAAGTTAAGGCATCAGTATGGCAGGCTGGACAACTGCCTTCCCCACATATTGTATCTTCAAACTGTGATATATTCTGAGCCACTTCCTATCTATTCATACAGTCTTCCGTCTTCCGCATAGAATGCAGTTCATACAGTCTTCCGTATATAATATACTATAATACACGCGAATGGAATGTAGGTCTCCAACACATTTCACAAACCGCATTTTCACCACTTTAATAAAGGGTTGCATCAATATCTCACACCCAAATCTCTTTGATGAGAAGTTTTGAAATTATCGTATCCAGTTCTACTTCTTAAAGCGAAATACCGGCCGGTTTGTGAAACAGCGAAATGCTAGCCTCTTTGGAAAAGTTGCATATGATAAGCAAATCCTATGTATCCTATGCTAATTTTGTACGATCCTTTAAAAGCAGTATTGTACCTAGTTTGGGAAATTTGCATACGATACACATACCATATGCAAATTTGGCGCGATACCGGCAACCTTCCGGCACAAAATTTATACGAGATTTTGAGAGTTGAGACGCAGGTATCAAAGATACGTTTCACAAACTTGGTACAATACCGCTTTAAGTAAAAACCGATAGCGAGCCTATTGTATTATCGTACTAAAATATTGAGTTTAAAGACCGTACCTTCTTCTGGCCAATAATTGAGCGTGAACCAATAGCCGTGAATTGGTCGGGATCGCTTCTGCAATAAACATCATAAGAACACGAGAAAAAAAAGAAAGGTTTGAATTGCAGACGAAAACCAGAAAATGGTTAATAATATTAATAATAGTTACTAAGCGGCCACATTTATTCAGCACAATACACAAAACGCACCTATTTTGATATATCCTAAGCAACCGGCAATGGTGTACCCGCAACATCAAACAAATCACGAGTCCAAGAAGAACCGCGGGAAAGTAGATGAAATAGCCGAGCTGTAACAAAAGTAAACAAGTGATTTAGGTAAACTAAATTCAAAATGCTACTGCGACCAAAGAATGCGTTTGGTGTGTAAATCACGCACCGACTATTTCCGGAAATTCTTTCAAGTTATACTTCGGTGAAACGTATCGTTCCGGATTGGCTTTTGATCTCCAGAGACAATTTTAACATTTATCTATACGCGTGAAACATATCGTTATTAGATCTGCTCCTAAACAGACCATCTCCATTTTAGACATGGAAAAGATACCCTGTAGAACGTAGTTTTGTAAGTTTTCTATATTACAGATAAGGCAAAACAGGTAAAAGACAAAGGACGAACCTCTGATGCATCCTGTGCAATTCTTTGAACGAAATCCATCCTATTTGATGAGCTATTCCGTGAAAAGTCAATAATAACTATCGCAGCACCTGAAATAAGGATCACTATTTGTGATCCGTGTTTTTCATGTCACTATACTCTTGGTCAGCATCCACAACTTGATCGGCATAAAGTACAAATTAGCATGGTTTGCATGCTAATTCATACTGAATTTTTTGCTTTCTCCAAGAATTAGAACGTTTCCAAAATGTCCACCCCGAACGATGAATTTGCATGAGAACGTTTCGAAAGAGCATCCCGAACGCGCCCTTAGCCTTTCTCGGATCAGAAGTTTGTTTAAAGGGAATATGTATGCCCTTTTTGAAGTTAAGCTGTATTAATAGAATGTGTGTTCCTCATTAAGGAAACAACAACAAAAATTGTTAAAAGTTTCCCATTTAAAAGAAAATGATTTTCAAAGTTCATCTTTTACATAGTAAACGCGTTGCTTGACCCCCTGGCTTACACGGCAGTGCTGATGGAGCAAAAATTTTTGCATATGTGTGCATACATCGGCATATAGCATGCAACAGCGACATATTTGCATGCAAATGAGAATATTCGAATTTACATATTCAGTCGCCTACTTAAATTCATGTCTGGTGTGGAAACTCTAGTTTCGCAGTTGTTTTGCTCATTTTGAGTGCCTACATATTCCCTTTAAGTAAACGAAACCACGAACCTATCAAAAATGCCGGAAACAAAGTGGCGATCATAAAGAATGAGCGAGAAGCGCCTAAAAATAAGGAATAATAATAATTACCCGTTCTCTCGACTCGACACGATACTGCGAGACGGCGACCCACATAGAATCCAACCAAATTTTTCTATGATTAAAATCCCTGATTTCTTATTAACCTCTACAAAGTCTAACACAAACAGCCCAGCAATTACTACATTTGATCCCGTTTAAGGTAGATATTTGTAAGTACATGTCCGCAGAAACGGATATTTAGAAGACACGGATCATCTGATGACAGTGCACTAAGGTAACAAGGACCAAAACCTCAAGCATAGAATGTTGAACAACAAAGCCAACTTACCAAGATCCCGATAAATGAGCATCCATTCTTTTTCGTTTAAATTATCCCATTTATGTGCGCGATCGACAAACTCTTTATCAAAGTTCTCCTTCTCAGACTAAAACAAAGATGATAAACAAAAAGGAAATCCAATTTAAGCACAATGTTATCGGAAAGATGTGCAAAAAAATGTTTTGTATTAAAAAAACAAAGGCAAATAACTCACAGCCAAAACAAAGTCGCGTATCCTCTCCACAAAGCTATGTCCGTTTCTCGCGTGTGATGTCGATAGAACCCGAACAAATGAAGGTTGAGATGATGTACAAGGCCGTAACGCACAACGTCTCAAACCAAGCAACGAAATGCGAACCAACATTGGGACGGTTTCCGCACCATAAAACTCTCCCTTTTCTGAAATAAGTTAACCACGATGTAACTATTAAAACAATGGCACTTAGACGGAAGGAGTCCATGCACGTCTATCAATGAACACAGAAAGAACACATTTCTAGAAGAAACACGAAGAAAAAAAAGGAACAGAACAAAAAAGAAAGGTCCATCGCGCCGCGGATCATGTAAAAATGATGTAGTTTGTAGTGTTTGACGTTCTCTAATTCTGCAGCGAAACTACCGTAGTTTCGCATTACAGTTTCGCCGCAAAAGTGCGGAATTTCATGGAATTTTGCAAAAAGATTTCTTCTTGTTGCATTGCGTTCGTTCCTTTCTTCGTGTATGGTTTTCTGTGTTTAGATGATGTACCGTTGTAAATCTCATTTCTGTTTGTTGCGCTTTACGAAGGCTATTGTCTACCTTGTTCAATTTCAGTCCGATGGCGCACCGTGCAGTGCCTTTGATTCGTTTGTCGAGTGGGTATCAATTTCCCCAATTTGGGTTAGGTACCTGGTTAGCAGCCCCAGGAGAAGTCGCAAGCGCTGTTGAAGTAGCTATTTGCAACGGCTACAAAAATGTCGATTGTGCCGTCTCTTATGGAAACCAACACGAGATTGGCCCTGTGTTCAAGAAGTTGTTTTCCGAAGATGTTATTAAGAGGGAAGATTTGTTCGTCACAAGCAAGGTTTGGAACACATACCACTCGTATGACAATGCTCGGAAGTGTGTGAGAACGATCCTTGACGAGTTATGCCTGGACTATTTGGATCTTTGTCTGATCCACTGGCCCGTGGGTTACAAAGAAGGAACGGACGAGGTGTGGCCCAGAGACGCTGACGGCAAACTCCTCTACTCGGATGTTCACTTCTCAGAGACGTGGCGTGCACTGGAGTCTTGTGTTACCGAAGGCTTAGTTCGATCGATTGGTTTGTCGAATTTCAATCACAAACAAATCCTCGAGGTCATGAACATGGCCAAGATAAAGCCTTCTGTTCTCCAAGTTGAGATGCATCCCTATTTCCAACAACGAAAACTCCGCAACTTCTGCTCTGATCACGGCATTGCTGTCATGGCTTACAGTCCCCTGGCCAATCCCGCTATGCCCTTTCGCAAGGATGGAGATCCCAATATCATGTACGACCCCACTTTCCTTGAGTTGGGCAAGAAGCACAATAAGACACCTGCTCAGATCGCACTTCGCTGGGCGATCCAAGAGGGTGTTGTGGTGATTCCAAAGTCAACTTCCGAGAAACGACTCAAGGAAAACTTCGACATCTTCAACTTCCAGTTGGACTTTACCGATATGGAGCGTATCAAGCATGTCGACCGAAACTGGCGTATTCTTAATACAAAGGACAGAGATGGCGACCATCCCCTATGGCCATTTGGAGAGGAATATTGAATTTTAATATAACGATTAAGCAATTATGTACCTTTGTTATTTTTTACATTCTTGTTACAATTTGCAACGTTCTTTTGCCTTATGCATGATTTTTTGTCTGATGTTTGCGTTGTTTGTTAAATACTCTGTGCCACGTTTTCTTAATTTCTTGCTCAAATGCTCAGTCACATTTACTGGTTCTTCCGTTCTTCGGCTTGTGATATTTTAAATTGTGCCATCCATCGCTTACCATTGATTGTTATGTTTTATAGGTTTGAAATAAATTTTACGTTTTAGGATCAGAATGGACGCTGCCCGGGAAAAGTTAATCAAATATAGACTGGAAAAGCAGCGCGAATCACCTAAACAGGAAGAGCCAGTGGTGGCCACCCCCGTAAGTATGCACTTTTTTTGCAATGAGGTTGCGTACCTTTTCCCGGGCCCAGGTCACAAAACGATACTTTAATTTTTTTGACAATCGAAATAATGTTCCTGTTGTATATAGTGTATGTCGTGAAATAACGTGGTCTCTTGTTCTAGTCCTACTTTGCTCACTTTCTCGAACATTATTGTGTGGCTAACACTAACTTGTGGTTATGTGATTGAACTTTCAGGTTCCATCGAAAGAGCCGCCGCGAACCTTCTTGTCACGGTTGTTCGATATTGATGTATTGGATGCGTTGCCCTTTCGACTTTGGAGGAAAGCCTACGACCAAGCTGCCACCATAACGATCCTGTCAACGTTTATCATCTATCTAATCGGACAAACCGCTTTTGTTTAGTAAGTTGTACATTTGATTTTGAATATATGTATTGATGTGAATTGTCATACTTGCTACTAAATACATCATGCGCATCGCCGGGCTATTTACTTGGAAGAATTAGAAGTGCAAGTGTTCCAGACCCGGCACCATTCCGGGTTTCTTTTTGGCACTAATTGGGGTTACTCTAACTCTGTACGAGGTGTAACTGTTTTTTTTTAAGTCTGTACTAGTAGCTCAACACTTTTTGGCACTAATTGGGGTTACTCTAACTCTGTACGAGGTGTAACTGTTTTTTTTTTAAGTCTGAGAACTAAAATGAGGATTGTAAATTGTAATCAATAGCACTAGTAGCTCAACAATGAAATTCGATTGAGACATTTATCGTGCACTGTGCACATGTATATTCTAACTAAAATGCGTATTTTAGTCTGCAGTTCGGTCTCGTCTTTTTCGTAATGTCGGTTCTGACGGCTATATGTTTAAGCCTGGGACAACGGAAAGAAAATGAAGTAAGTTTTGGGTTAGGTTAAATTCAATCCGAAGCGTTTCGTTTAGTCTGTCAGTCTGGAAAGCTGATATAAGTAGCGTGGATCCGGAAGTAATTCAGTTGCAGATAGTTACAATGATTTATAAAAAAAAATAGGTTTCCGCCTACTCTGTGTTCAATAAAAATTGCGAGCGTCTTTTGGGACAAATGACTCCCGAACACTTTGAAAGAGATGTGTTGAGGAGAAGGATAAACTAGACAAAAAAGGACGAATACTGGAAGGTTAGTTTCTTTCTCATTGTAGTGTGTTTTATATTTATTTATTCTGTTCATAGCTCATTCTTCTGTCTGTCCATAATAATTTATTGTTGTGACAATAATGTTCGATTTTGTCTCATTCACTCATTCTAAACTCGCGGTTTTTACTTTAGCGGGTTTTAGGCATGTGTTTGTTTTCTTGATATTCATGATTATGTTTGATACTGATTTATTATGGGCTTAGAGTTTAGTTTAGATTTATTTGATTTTAACAATTTTGACTGCATCACTACGTGCTACTACATTGTTTTGGTTTTGCACACCGTGGTGCACAAAACAAAATTTTCTTGTTATTTCAGCTTTCTTCAACTATCAACTTGAAGTTAAAGCTATATTTTTTCCAACTTTATCTTTCGTTAACTTACCATGCGCAAAGGGGTTTAGTAAGTGTAAAATTAGCTCTCGAGAAGATGGTGTATTATGGCGGCACTTGCCTACTTTCTAAATGTATGTAGCTTGTTCTTGTTTTTCTTATCTTAATCGGTCTAATCTATCCTAGGCACCCAGCTTTTTCCTTGCTTATTATTTGCTTGACATAAGACATAACTCTGGTTGTTAAAAGATAAGTGGCACTCACTCGAACACTGAACTGACTCGTGAAAAGCCCGTATTTCCTTGAGAGAAGACTGCAAAGTAGCGGTAACTGGGGGACCTATATATCACGTGGGTTTGTTTGGTTTTCAGAATGGAAATCGGAAATTTCGAAATACGTAAATTTAAACGAAAGGCAAAGGGCAAGCATAGAATGTCTGAATTGGGGTTAAGTTAAACACATTTAACTGAGCTTTGTGTTGAGCGTAAGCGTAGGTGATAAGCTAAGCGTAGGTGATAAGCTAAGCGTAACCCGTAGCGGACAACCTGCAAATATTTGTCTAAGCATACGTTAAGGCCCTTTTGGTCATTGCATTGTGTTGTGAACTAGTTTTTGTGAATTGAAAGACAAGGAGTGGTTGAATTAATGGTTTGATTTGCTGTTGCTGGCTTAAATCCCTGTCCTGCGTCATTCCAGATTCCATTTTAGTAAATTTAGTATGTAGTTTTATGCATTGAACTTAACATAACATAACATAACATTTATTACGAACATAAAATGTCGCACAAGAACTTACTGTATTAGATAGTGATGTAGACATATCCTTTTATGTATTGTCCCCGTTTCCGTTTCCTTCCATCCCTATATGTTCTCTCTTCTGTGTAGAGATCCGTAAGGACTGATCGTGCGCTCTCAAGTCCTTGAGTACAAACACTAGAACGACCATGTCACATAGAGAAAGCCTCTTCTATTCTTTACATCGTGCCCATAAAAGGATTGAAATTTAAATACCCAAGTTGAAGTTTCTCTCTGATTAAATATCTACAGTTCAGTTGAGTTCACTCAGTCAGCTCACTGCGCAACTTTATGCTTAGCCAGCTTAGCTATGTTTTAAACGTTTTCATATCGTGAAAAGGAATTGGCATTTTATTCACCATTTAGTTAATACAAACGGTTTTTTGATTTGGTTTTCTCAGTTTTCTGTATAGAAGAAGTTCACTAAAAAATAATTGTAGCGCCTTCGGCCGAACTCCAGTTCCTTTGTTTACTACGTCAAAGTGCACATATCAAGGATTATCTTTTTGTTTAATTTATGTGACGTGGCGTGGCCATTGGCTAAATACTAGGTCTTTGATTTGTGTAGTGTAGAAATAGCATTTTGGTAACTTTTGTTGTCTGTGATGGCCGTAAGCTCTAAGCCTCTAAGGCGTCTATCAGCGTGGGCCATCAGTTAGGGCCCGCAGTGACTACTGAACGGATATATGCATCCTTTTCTCCCTTCTTCGAACCTTGGTCTCTTCCTTAAAGAGCCAAGAAAGTGTATTGATTTGCCTGACGACGGACGACTCTCTTCCGTTACATTTGTCTATTGTCTCCCAGTCTCTATTTCTCTCTGTCTCTCTCCTCTCTCACTCGCATCGGACAAACTTTTCAACTAACATTTGCATGAATATGCTAGTGGGTACACTTTAGTCAGTTAGTCTCGGTGTTGCTGCCTTTTTTGGAACTTGGAAATTTGGTGCTTTTTTTGGGACCGGGACACGATACCGACGGTTTTGATGAACGCTAGTAATAATGGAAGTGAGTTCTTCTTGGCGGGGTGATTTATGCTATGGTTCTTCTTGGGTGTTTTTAGATTTCTTACTGATAACTTTGTATATTGTAATTGTATATTCGTATACACTATTAGTATGGACCAATGGACCTCACTCAGTGAATACTGGGATACCTGACGCCTTGATTTATATAAATTTGTTTTTGAAAACTTCATTGCTTTAGTTATCCTAGCTGTAGCTTCTAATATATAGCTTGCTTGTTTCCTTAATTATGTACCAGGCTGTCCACTCGTGGTCGTGGGTGATGTTATTTCGCACTACGGGACACTTTTCCTTTGAATAGGCCGGCTTCATACTCTATTCATCTGAATCAGCTGGCACTGCGCATTGCAATATGTGTCATTTTGCCGGGCACTCGTATTTTGAGTCTATTTTTGAATAGATATTAAATTGCTTTGCTTGTTGGCATGGGAAAATTCAATTTTGGAGATACATATTTGTGGCCCTAGCACTAGTACTACTATTATTTACCATAACTAATATTGTTTTTAGTATCGCTACTATAATTGACTGTATGCCATGCGAGTGGTCATTGTTGCTTGTCATTTTCAGGCAAGCTTTTGTTGGTTTGACGTTTGAAAGTTGGCAATAAGTATTAAAATTTTTATTTATTAATTCGCGTCTATAGGTCTCATGCGGACGATGTTGTTAATGAAAATGAATTCACAAATGCTCCTTTACGAGGTGCATCTTCATTTGTTTTGCGTGTCACATTTCTTTTATGAGCTCCTCATCCTGTCTTCTCTTCTGTCAAGATCCTCGAAATTTCAATTTGTTTTATTTTCTCTTTTTTATTTTATTGGTGTTGAAATTGAATTGGTTATTAATTTTATGGATGTTTGCTGGTGACTTTTGAAATCTGAATTGAAACTACTACATTTTATATTTATATTATTATTTCACAGTGGTACGTGGTACTTTATTTTATGATTATTTTTTGGGTATGACGTTATTGTGGTTTACGGTATCACGTAAAGTGTTCATCTATTGGGAATTGGGACGTGGTTGATTACTTTAGTTTTTTTTAGCTTTGCTGGACTACGGGTATGGGGTATGGGCTCACTGCTATAACTAATTATCCAACCTTCTGCCCTCTGTAGTCTCCTTTTTCTTTTGCTCTTTTTTTGTTAGTTGTTTTTGGTCAACTCTCTACTCGCGTCTAAAACAACGCCGAATACTCTATTCACCCCTTCTCTCTCTCTTTCTCTCTCTCTCTCTCTCTCTTTCTCTCTCTCTCTCTCTCTCTCTCTCTCTTTCCCTGTTTGTGATTGTGATTCCGAATTCCGAATTGCGGGTCTCCCGACAATCTGACCCTATTATCCGCCTTTTTTTCGCATGTCGATTGGGCCTATGACGTTGAGATGAGCCGCCATTGTTGCCAGTCAGTTGCCATTCAAATTATTTCCGCAGTCTAGAAGATATTCTGGTCTGGTTGAGCTCTTTTCAGTTTTTTTAGAAGTTTTAGAAGAATACGGGTTTTGCGTTTCTGAACAGTGAATGAACAGAACTAGGTGGAGTAAAACAGTAAATAGTAAGAGATGCAGAGGTTGGTGAGCGCCACTCGTTTGGGTTTATAATCTTTTTTTATAATCCTGGTTGGCTAATTAGCGAACTTTTTATAACGGCTACTTTTTTTGTGCCATCCTGTGAACTAGTTTAGTTTGTTTGGTTAATAGGAGGCATAGCTTTCGCGCGTTTTTGTTTGCTAGTTGCGCCTTGCGACGTCATTTATTGAACCAACACAGCACATAATATAATCACTTTTACTATTATGTAATCAAACATGATGATCAGAGATCAGATCATATCGCCCAATTTATGTTGTTTTGATGGGAAGTAGCACGTAATCTCATTTCCTAGCTTGGGTATTTTCGTTTGTGGTTTAGGTCCTTACTTCACTTCCTCATTATGCCATTTGCCATATTGTGAGCCTGTGCCTGTAAGCGTTTGTTCATTGATATGCCGAGCGTGTTTTGGTGCTTTGTGAGCGGTTGTTAACCTACAAACTATTTAATTCATATGCTTGCTTATATGGATATCATCACGTCAACATCACGAATGCAATGTATACGTTTTTCAAATTCTCATTTTGTTTATTGTATAGACAGTAAGTGGTACCCTGTACCCTTATATTCTCGTGTGTGGGTGTGGGTGAATATTCATTCTTCAATCTTTTCTTTCCTTCCCCCGCATTTTATCTCATCCCTTGCGTTTATCCCCGAGGGAATGTGAATCCTGTGCCCCCCCCCCCCCCTTTCCATTTGTTGATATTCGACTTTTCATTGGGATTGGGGCCATCTTTTTGTACAACAGTAGCAGTACTAACCATTGCATTATTGCAACTATACAAACCTGTCCTACATACCAGCCCTACCTTTGAATTCCTTATATATGTATATGCGCTTTATTTGTTTGTTAGGTTTTATCGTTTTTTTTATGTCTTGTGCTTTTAGGGGATAGAGAATGTTTGTGTTTGCTAATGTTAACTAAACTAGTTTGGTTTAAGTTTGGAATAGTTTACGGGTTGTTGGGTTGTTCTCCGGTTCTCCCTCTCCTTTCTCGGAATTTGCATATTGTTTGCGACTTACATTTAAATTTAACCCATGGAAGGTAAGGACGATTAGTTATTAAGGTTAAACAAGCTCCGGATGTTTAGTGTGTCTCACTTTTCTGACTTTTTTTTCAGAATTTCAGATAATGAAAACAACAACAACAACCTCTCGGCTTTGCTTTCGACAATAAATTAATCATTTTTGTTGTCTCCATCCAAGATTCAACATTCAACCTTTATTCTCACAAGTAAAGCAAACTCATTTTTCTCTTTCCATAGCTCAGTGGTAGTGGATGTTTTGCTCCTTCCTCTTTTTTCCATATTGGGGAAAGGGGGATTTTGTGGAGAATGTTGAGTATGGAGGCAAGGAAGTAAGGTTGTTTTTGAAATTTGGCCACGGCCAGGCAAACTTATTTTTAGACCCTACGACCGCATGTAGTGAACTAAGTGTACAGTTTGTTGTTTGAAACTGAAACTAAGCGAAGTTATTTCCTTGTTTTGTTAACATGTAGTAGTTCCCTTTACTCCTTTCAGAGTAATTGTTTTTCTTTTGTGCTATTGTTGTGTGGTGAGTCTTGCTCGCGATTTGTAGCTTAGCTTTCCGTACATTTTATGGTGGGTAGAGCCAAAGACGCCAACATTGTAAAGAGCGAACATCAAATACTCTAGCGCTTCCGAGTTTAAAGTTCTGGAAACACGCGAGCTCGTCATTAGTATGCGTATGCGTGTTGGATTCTGTTTTTGACATCACTGAACTTCTGAACTTTTTTCTCTCAAGGATTCACTCTTTTACTCTTATTTTCTGTTTGCTTTCTTTTGCTGGTTTGCTTCCTCTTTTTATTCAATTTTATTCCAGTTCTTTTTCTTTTCCCTTCTTCCATACCAAATGTGAAACCCATCCCATCTGCTCGTGTGATGGATTTCGACCTTTTTATGTGATTTCTTTTCTTTTCAAATTCTCTGGAATTGGAATTGATGGGGTGAAAGGTGAAAGCCACCCGGCTATTGGTTTGGTTCACTTTTTTTTGCTATTCGGCTTTTTATCACGAGCTCTTTGTTTATAAGAAATGTAGTAATACTGATTAGTGATAGTTTGCTAATGATCATTTGCTGAAACCAGTCTCAAAATTGTTTGAAATTAGTTTCTTAGTTTACTAGCTTTCGAAGACTTCTTTTTTCCGGATAATTCAATTGCTTTTCAAAGACTGATTGCGTCGCTCAGGTTGCTATTGACTCCGCTTTCTTAATTATTCATTTTGTTGGCACTTTTGAGCACAATGATACGAGACTTCCCCATCGCTGCTCTTTGGTTATTTCTACATTTCTAGGTTTAGGAATAGTAAAATAGTATGGTAAGTACGTTTTCATTAACTTTTATTGAATTTTCTAATTGGTCTTTGCGTGTTTGTCTCCATCTTGTATGTATGTGATGTCCTTGAGGTGTACTTATCTCATTATTGAGGCAAAAAGAGCACTTTATTAGAAAGACCTCTTTATTTGCTCATGCTGAATTGTTCCAAGTGGGCGCGCACTCTTTGGGGTTGGTTAGAGTTAGATCCGTTTAGTATGTGTATGGCTCTGTTCAGTGTTAATCCTGGATTTGTTGCCAGTGTTGTGTACAGCAGTTCACTTGAGCATGTTGCAGTTTTGAGTTTCTCGCTTTTCCAACTTTCCAACTTTGCACTTTATCATGCATTATCCTCGGAGGAATTCGAATTTAAAGTTTCCTCTTTGTACTTTTTCAAATTTGCACTTCCTTATTGCTTTCGACTTTCGATTTTGTGTGTATGGTGATATGCTAATCGTTTTGAAAAAAAAAAAAACATTTTTCCAATCGACCAGATTGTTTTTAGACTAGACAATGAGCTAGTAGGAAGGCTAACTTAATTGATGATATACAAAATACCTAGACAGCAAATAACTATGTTTAAATGGCAATCCATTTGAAATTGTTTTTGTTTTCAGTGTTCTGCGGTTGCTCTTTGATGAATTGGATGTCTGGACATGGGCACCTGTCTTATACTTGTAAAGATGTATTTATTCTAAGCTAGCAGACTAAGAAAGTAATTGTGAAACTTTACTTTTGTGATTTCCTTATTCTCTGTCTGTATTATTATTCAATATGCGATTCGTGTTGGATTAGTTTTTTTTATCGTGGTAGCTAGTGTCTCAACCTGGTTTTTTTTTATTGTTAGACATTATGGAGATTATATTTGCGGCAATGAGATTGTTTATGAATTGTTTTATAGATTTAAATTTGTAAATCTATAAGAAAAATGGAATGTACTTACTTCAGAGAGATATTGTATATTGTTTGTCATGTGTGTGATATTGTTTGTTATGTGTGCCATTTTATTAGAAACAATGTATATGTATAACGAGATATGAAGTGAAGTTGAATTGTTTGAATTTGATCTTTTCAAGACGTATATTAGAGCATTTTATTCCTTATAATATGGGTAGATTTTGTGATAAAACTTTGTGATTCACTTTTGTTTGCCTTTGTTTTTATTTGATTCCAATGGTTGTTTCCGTCCCACGGCTTATCTACTTTAAATTTTTGCAAGTTTGTTCTGGTTCCACTGAACAGTCTTTGAACTTGGTTGTATAACTATTTTACCTACTTATTTTGGCAAGAATGGTTATTGTTCTTCTTAATCTTTAGTCGTGTAGTATTCTGGTTCTTTATTGATTTGATTTACTGCGTACTTTCGTACTTTGCATTTGTTGATTTAGTGTGCTTTTTCAACTTTCAACGAATTAATTATCTTTATTGCAGGTTCTGTGGTCTTCTCCTATGTTGATTGTTTGTGTCTAATAATGGAGGAGTCTCACAGTCTCTTCCTCAATGAAGAGGCCTTGGGCCATTGTCCCGAGCCGAAAAAGCCGTTATTCATCTATGAATGGCTACGGTATCTTGACCGGATACTACCGGTTACGAATCGGGTAAGTGATACTTTATGATTGTAAATTGTGATTGTTTATAATAATAATGTTTGAAACTATAACTTTCATCTCGAACCGTAATACTTATAATTGAATGTGGGCTCGAAATATCACAATTAGAGATTGATATTGATTTTTAAACTAGGCTAGGGCTTCCTTCAGCATGAATTTGACTGTGGGTTACGTGTTGTTTTTGCATTACTTTACTTTTCAGTCGGACTTAAAGTCGATGCAGCCCCGTCTTATATCTCAACTAGAGGCGAGACTGTGTGTAGGTGCTGGCCCACCAACTAGGAATCTTTTGGCAAAGTGCATTGCCAAAGTGTATGCGACAGGTTGGTGTTCAGCGTATTATTTTTGATTAGGTGAGAGATTCCACTGGTTATGCTTTTTGTCGTTTATGAATAATTATATGCAACGAGTCTTAAAACCTATCTTGTTTAGGCGATCCGTATGCTATGTTTGGCACTATAAATGTGTGCAACGATATAATCAAGAGTAAGGACGATTCGCCGGCTCATTTACCTATTAAATTGTAAGTGTTTTTTTATATTTTCTATTTGGCTTGTTATGTACCGCTATCTTTTAATTCGATTCTCTGTTCGTTCGAACTTCGAACTGTTGTACGGCGATTCCTGCGAGTTTTGCTTGAATTTTTGGAGCAGATTTTTTAGACCTGCAAATGTCCTATTGTGTAGTGTTTCAGTAGTTGAATAATACGGCTCATTAATGTAATTAGCAGTTCTCGTTCGTTGATCTGGGTGTATTACGAATACCATCACATTAAACCAGAATAGCTCATTAAACAGCCTCTTGGTAGTCTCTGCGGGTGGACGAGAAGTAGAAGATCCGTGAGATCGAAGCGTGTCCTGCTAGTCTTATGTTTAGTACATTCAGTTGTTGAATAAATACGTAGGACTACTGATGCTCTGAGTTCGTTCATGTTTTCCATCGTTTAGGAGTGCTCTGGCATGTCTTAGCAGTCTCTATGAGAGTGTGGGACGTCTGGTTGGTGCTTCACACGAGGAATCATTCCATAACATGATCAAATGGCTAAAGAGTGCTGAGGTTTGTTCCTGTTTTGTTGTTATAACCGAAAAGTACGCTAGACAATTTCGCATTTTTCCTATTACGATTCTTGGTACAAGAGGATGAGATTCATATGATATGATATTGGATATACTGTACTCGACGATGTTGATAGATTGTTTCCTTTGTGTGACCATTGTTTTGTGTGTAACATTTTGATTTAAAGCGTATCTTTTCTCCCACGCACACATGAGTTGTTGTGAATTGTAAATAAAAACAATCATTGGGCTAGAATAATAACTGATTATTTAGTCGCAAGGACGCTCGGAAATCCTGTGCACAATGTCAAAAATGGTGCGTGGATTGGGTAGCGGAGGAAGTAAAATCCACAAGGAAATGTACAAAGTGGTGCGAGCCTACGTGACCGACCGGGTACTTTACGTGAGAATATCCGCGCTTCAGGTTTGTACTTGAGTGAAATATCTTTTATTCAATTGTTTGACTTATTGTAAGAATACCCGATTAGTGTAGTTTTTACGTTTTGCGGTTTACGTTTACTTTACGTAGATGATGTTGTGCATTTGGTTACTTTGCCTGTTTTAGTGCTTATCGGCCCTTGTTCACGAGTACGTTCCATTGTACACAACAGAACTGGAAGCCATGGTTACCACTTGTGTGAAGGTAAGATTTTGCGTATATTTTCTTAATCGGATGTTGAAGGGCTTCAAAATGTAGTCTCTATGAAAAAGTCTAATTTCTTTATACTTTTATACTCTAAGAGGAGACGGAGACTAGCAAAATAGAAAAGAACCAAAGGAGATACGTGTTACTTGTGTACTTTTTGCATACAAATTAACTCAACTGCTGAATACATTTAACGTTCTGCTCACTTTGACATGGAACTTCACGTAACCTTCGTATTAATATTTATTCCTTTTAGGCTCTCGATGGTAGTACGTATGATTGTCGTATTGCGGTTGCGCAGCTTCTGGCCACTCTTTTGTCCCATGCCCATGTGCCCCCTCCGGACAAGACCCTTCTCGGAAAGGGCCAGGGACCTGTTCATGTCAGGCCTATGGCCACCGATGAATGCTTGAGTCTACTCGCAGCGGCATTTCTTAGAGGTGGAATTGGAGGATTCTTAAAGGTAGCGTTTGCTGAAAACACCTAGTTATTATTATTGGTAATCTTGGGTGTTACGTGTTACTCCACGCCGATTTGTGTACATACAGTAATAACCCTGCGACATAAGTGTCTTCGGTGTGATGATTATATATGTATGTGAATCAAGGTGTGCATTCATATAATCTTTAATCTTATGATCTCTCAGGGTGGTTCGTCGTCGTCCGCGTCAGTGAGCGGCCAACGAGAGGTTCGAGTGGGAATCGCACTAGTAAGTTATTTATTTGTTACTATTGTGATATTTCCCAAAATTTGATGTTTTCTGTTGTTATGTGTGTATCGTTTGTCTTCCAGATGCGGGAAACGTTGCACCTGTTTATTAGTTTTTTTTCTTTAACCGTATATGTTGATTTAAATGTGTACTTTTGTAGGGTTATGTGGAATTTGTTCGCGAAATGGGAAGTTCTTGGCTCGAGAGAAATCTGGCCGTTTTCACAAGGCACACGCTCGATTTGGCTGCAAAATGCGGTCCTCTTGCATACACGAAGTTGGTTTTTAAAGGGATTATTATGAGTGAGGGTAACGTTTAACGTATGTATGTAATAACATAGCAGATAAATTCCGAGAGATACACGATGCACAACACAAATCAACATTCTTTGTGTTTAGTACTATCTTGATCTGGCTGCGTATTCATATTCATGTATGCCTCAACTAACAAATTCTAGTGTCTCCTAGTGTTATTACAGATGTTAAAAACTTTTTTTGAAACATCCTCCTGCGCATGATTCTCTTACATTGGTGAATAATTGTTTCAGTCAAAGTTCCCAACTAAATGAGGCGGTTCAACTTCGACGGTGTGTTTCCTTCATACTTCGTTCCACAGTGGGCACTCTTTTATCGGAGAATGCTCAAATTGTGGCATGCCGACACCTGGGACAACTTCTGGCGGATTATATCAACAGTTTTGGTAAGCGATTATGTTCAGAGATTTGATTACAATCGTGATCACCTCATTTCGGTTGTGGAAGAGTAGCTGAACACTGTGTTTCTCACGGCATTTACTTATGACAGTCATGAAACATGAACGTTCGTTAGTGTTAAAGTTATATTGTCATAAACGGAATTAATTAAAGCCTGTTCACAGTTTTTATGCGCAAGTTGAGGTACTCGTAGCATTGTTTCTATTGGCACGACATGTTAATTATTGCATTCCCGAAATATGGACTTAAATCGGTAGCGTCTAACTAGCCATCTAGGTTATCAATCAAGTCTGATATACTTCGTAAGTTCCAAGTACTAAAATAGCATTTTGTAGATTATTCTCTGGACCCGGGAATGGAATGTTCACTAGGCGCTGATGCGTATACAAGTGCCTTGGCAGCTCAGGTTGGTTTATTTTCGTTATGTGTCACTGTTGATTTCATACATTTTGTTACTGTTACTGATTTGCTGAGTTCCTCAACTTCACCGATTGATTTTCCAGGTTGCCCTTTTGGAACTCTCCGTCCTTGTTCGACAAATAGGCACAGCTGTAACGCCGCTCTTTGTTGAAGCTTCAGGTGGGTGTATATTAATATGGTTTCATGTTTCCATTGCTTTCCATATAGATTCGGTGTTCGGTTCCAGTGACAAATTGGGCGCAACCGAGGAGTGACTACACCCATGAGCTAGCTTGCTCGAGTGAGTAGTAGGGGACATTATTATTATTATTATTATTATTATTATTATTATTATTATTATTATTATTATTATTTATTTCCTCAGGAATCATGGAGTCTGTGTTCGCCTGCCTCCTCCACCCAGTCCTATCAGCGAGAGTATCCACTGCTTGGTGTCTCAGATGTGTGACTATCGCCGTGCCCTCACTTCTCACCCCTCTCATTGACAGATGCATCAGCAGGTAACAAGTTTCTTCCATTTGATTTAAGCGTTGTCAAAGAGCTTTCTTTTTCTCTGCCGCAACGAGTGGAGACGTCCACGTTTGAGTTTATGCCCAAGTTGAAACATTGACCATTGGCAATCTCGGTATTACGCTTTGTATTGTAGTGTGTTATTCTGTAACTTCTATGTTATGGATGTGTGTTGTTTTCGCCAGAACCAATGAATCTTCAGGCTGGAGCACATGAAAGCGTGTGCGGATGCGATTTCCGGATATTCACTTGCACTTTCTTCTCTGATTGCTGGAAGAGCGGACTCGAACCTCGGAATACCGAACAACAAGTATTCACAGGTATGGCTTTTATAAGCACATGCGTTATTCGTTATTCGTTAAAGCGAAATACCGGCCGGTTTTTGAAACGCATCGTGGACAGCTGAATTCTTACATGCAAAGTTGCTCGAATTTAGCACGATTTTATATTCTAATTTATGTTCATTTGCATAAGCTCATAAGCTGCATAAGAATCTGGTGCACTCGATATGTTTCAAAAACCGGCCGATATTTCGCTTTAATGAGAATGAAGATATCCTCATTTGCATTTGTTACTCATCCTCATTTGTGATTTGAATTTTTCCTTTTACCCATTTGGCCACGTCCACACTTGCCACTTGAGGACTTGAGAGGATGTTTTAGTGGTGAATACGTTCGTTGTCCATGTATACCTTATCTTGTTTATCTTGTTTATTGTCACCTTTCTTGTACAATCAGTTTTTTATATAAACTTCCTTCCAGGTGATTCAAGTAGCCGAATCCATGCTGCGCACTTCAACGCAAACCTCGAGTTTGGCCATTGCCAAGATCAATGCAGGATGGATGCTTTTCCATGCTCTGGTTTCTTTAGGTATTTTTAAGTATTTAATTTGACTTTACTTGTTTCGTTAAAAAAAGATGGTTCGATTATTGTGCAAATGGTTTTAACTGGCTCACAGGCTCATTGTTAGTGTTGATATTCAAAATTTGATGTGAATAAGCGAGTGTTTCATTGAGTAAATAAGGACTTGCTTTGGATTATCGGATTGCTCTGTTTATGTTTGGTACCGTATCATGTGCTTGACTGCATTGATGTTGTTTCGGATTGATTGCTGCTGGTGAATAAGTATTTATATCACATAAATTCCAGGACCTGCTGTTATGAAGGACGAAATCCACCGTATTGTTCCACTGTGGAAGGCCGCATTTCCACGAAGTGTGAAAGAGGCTGAAGCAGAAAAGAACAGGTATTCTAATTAGAAAAAGTACACACAGTAGTGATGAATCTGAAATGTTGCGTCAAATTTCGAATTTCATGTTAAGCTTTTTTATGTGGCTCATTATTGTGTGATGTGATTCCTCTTATTACGTGATGTACAGATTGATGAGGGTTGACGTTGTTATGAGTTTATTTGAGGAACTAATTTCTCTTGTACAATTTGTCATGCTTTTAGACATTGAGGTTTGTTTACTCCTTTACTCCCCAAATTGAAACTATAGGTTTACTTTCGTTTCGACTCCAAACTTATACATTATTATAAGCTTTTCAGAGGCGATGCGTTCAGCTGGCAGTGTGCCCTGGAATCACGGGCAGGAGCCCTTTGTGTAATGGGAGCCGTTGCGGAACAGAAGGACCTTTTAGAAGACTCGATTATTCAGAATATGATCTCACCGATTGAGTGCTCCCTGGTTATGATGGCACAGTAGGTTACAGTTCGGGGGTTTCTCCTTTTTCTTCGTAATTATAATACTAGCTTCGTACTCTAAAGTACGTGTACTTTTGTGTGTTGGTTCTTTGCTCGAAGGAATTCACTTTAACTTTCTTTCGTCTCGCGAATCACCCGTATTTAGTGAGAGGTATTTAGTGACGACTCAGTTTGTCCCTTGAGAGTTAAAGAAACTAAAAGTATGTTAACACAATGATCTGTATTGACAACTCTAAGGCTGACTGAATCACTGAGTCCCTGGTGTAGAATACCCCCCTTGTTTAATTATCTCACATCTTCAACACTTCAGAGTCGGCGCGTTAATACGGTCGTTCGGAAGTAAGATCCGCCCCTTGATTGCCGTTGTACGTGTGAGAGTATATGCACTTCTGGCGCTCCTCAATCCAAAGTGCTACGAAAGTGAGTTTGTTGGTTCATTTTTTTGTTTCTTGATTTGGCGATGTGCCAGAATAATGAACTTGTTTTTCATGTTGTATACCATTTTTGTTTGACAGTTAGCCGTTCATCTGGAGAGTTGGAGAGTAATTATGAACATTCTGAATTTTTTTTAGCTCTTTTCGCTCCTTTATTGAGAGAATTGGTGGCAGACATAACTTTGAGTGATAATTCAAACTCGACACAAGCAACGACGTTGGCAGGTTGGTTTTTTTAATGGTCATTTGCGTGTGTAACGAAATTGTATGTGTTGTTTTATTCGTTACTTTCTTTCGTCTTATTACGGTAGCTTTCTTTTCTTTGTCTTTTGCTGATTTGTGGTTCCATTGTGTGTACAAACCTCTGGACTAAAATGCTCTCAGATTTCCCTTTTGTTAAATGATTATTCTTTTAGACACTGTGTGTTCTGGTGTTGAATCAGCCCTTCTTTGCCCGTGGACGGATGCCACAGACCATAGCATGCTGGAGAATACGGTAGTTCCTTTATTTATAAACTAGAAGGAATTAGCTTAATAATAAGCATTAAGTTAGCATTCTAATAAGCATCATCAACTTTTCGGCGTTGCTTATCTTTCTAAGCCCGCTCGTGCCATTTGTATAATCCCACTTAATTGTCTTGTATTCGTGCAGTTGCCGTCTTACGGACGTACGGAATTGTATACCGCGGTTAGTTTGTGAAGCTTCTGAAAATCGATTATTGGGTGTTTATGTATTCGATTCCGTTTTTTGATGTCGTGATGAACTCCATCGATTTTATGTGATTATGTGTTTTTGTATAGGTAGAATAGACTAGATTTGATTATCGTTGTTCTCAGGTAATTGTCATTTGTGTATCGCAGATTTAGTACACAGAACTGTGTTTGGATCTTGGATGTTATTATATTAAATGTCTGATTACGTGAAATGGTTTTAGATGAGCCCAGTGATGTTCAATTGTGTGGGAGCTCCAGAGTTTGACACAACAACGGTTATCACGTATGT